>LOJH01049916.1:285-10563 GCA_001685095.1 Ellobius talpinus
ACTATAATCTGCTTAGCTCTCACCCCAATATTATGTGCATATATACCCTAAGCAATTTCTTCTTTCACACTCTTTAGAACACATAAGGGGGTCAAAATGCAAAATGATCAGAGGCTAAACAGTAAGGCAAATTGCTCATACAGAGGTTCCCAGCACTAGACGTTTCTGAGATGTAGTAAACTACATGAAAGATCAGAACAGAAGACATTGTGTAAGGTATATGATGTCAGCCTCTTTCCTGGTTGGTAGTTTCAAGCAGGGTGTTATAACCCTCTGGCCAGCACGGGAGAAACTGTTCTATACAAGATACTGAGGAAGGTAGGTAACACTGTTAAAATCTACACCTTAATTACCTAGTAAATTAAACAAAGTGATATTTCAACCATGAACTATAAAATTTGAATTTCACCATTTAGGAAAAGTTAACTTTTACTCTTCAAAGAACTTGAAAATTATATACATACACATATATGTCTATATGCATATATATATATATATATTGTAAGCCAGTGATCTGATCTATGAGCTATCTTGTTTTGCTTAATTAATATATGTTCCTGTCTTAATAAAACATAATAACATCATTCATAGCTACTTTCTCTTTTCAATAAGCAAAATAATAATAGAAGCATAGAGTAATATTTGCACTTGGGTGTTTTAATCTTTGCTAATTATAAGAGTTGATATTTGCAAAATATTTGTAGGGAAAGTTTGGCATTTTGAAGAAGTACAAATAACAAAAAGTATCTATATTTTAGAGAAAAAGGTTTTGCTTTTTCCTAGTTTATTTCCCTTGAAATATCCAGCATGAAAACATTCTGCGTTACAATATGTGAGATTATAACTATTATTGGATTCATGTAAAAATGTTGTTTTATTTTATTGGCTTAATTTAAAGAAAGAAAATGGCACATTGTTAATTAAGAATACAAAATTAGGCATTGTACCTGAAGAATAGACTCAACAGTGAGGATCACTGACTGTTCTTTTAGAAGACTCAGGTTCAATTCCCAGAAGACACATGGTGATTTATAAGTGCCTGTCATTCCAGTTCTAGAGGGATCTGACACCCTCTTCTGTTTCCTTAGGCTCCAGGCTGCATGTGGAACATAGATATAAATACCTACAAAATATCTATATACATGCAATAAAAAATTAGATACTTTGTAAGTACTGTTTTAGCAAAGCTTTTAATTCAAAATTTGCAATTCTTAATCTTAAGTAAAAAGTTTTGATTTTCAATTTTTACTCCTTTATTATATTAATTATATTTTTGTTTGTTTGATTAGATTTCAATTATTAAATGCAACTTCTTCCAAAGCCTTTAGTTGAATGAATTATATTGCTTTCCATTAATACATGTTATATGAAAGTACAATGTATGTTATATATCATTATTAAATTGATACAGAATCAGTATTGTAGCCAAAATTTATTTAATGTGATCCAGCGTATTCTAATTTAGGCATAATATCTTAAACATTAGTTAAGTTCAGTTGAACTATAACTGTATCTGTTGCTGGTTTTGTTTTATTAAATAAATGTTTTAGTAACATTAGGAATTGTTTGTCACTTTAAGGAAGAATGAGGATTTTTAAGGATTTAGTCTCTGGCTGAAAAAAATCAGAATTCAGTTTATTTAATCCTGTTTAAGATAGCAAGGAAGCTTGCTCTGCAAAGACCCTTACAGATTAGTAGCTGTTGCACTGGGCATGTATCTTTCATTTTACCTACCTAGTTGCATTTATACAATGGAGTACCATTAAAGTAAATGACAACACAAAATTTGTAGAGAAATGTGTAGAACTAGACAAAATCATCCCGATTGGTGTATCCCAGACTCAGGAAGATGAATATGATTTGTATGTGGATATTATAATATGTGGATATTATATGTGAAGGTAGTGATAACGAAGCTACAACAACAGAGCTACAGAAGGTAAGGGACTAGAGGGAACAGAAAGGTCTTGTTAAGAAAGGGAAATAGAATGAATAGCTTATGGATTGAAAGGAGGGTGCTGGAATGGGAGAATCAAGTGGAGAGGGGAAAAGGGGAAGCGGTTTGGGGATAGAATACATAAAAATCAAATATGGTTGAACTTTCTTAAAATGTATACATATATGAAGGCAATCTAAATAAAATTGACATATAATGGAGAAGACAGAATCCCAACTGGACATCTCTTGTCATACAATGACGCTTACAGAACCAGGATTGGGTTACATATCAAAGATGTGTTGGCCAAAGGGACCCTCTGGGAATCTTCAAAAAGTTCAGACTTTTGCTAATATAATAGATTGCTCTCCAAAAACTGTCAACAAGGTCCCACTGTTGAAGAACGCATCTACACAACCCATTAAAGATAAAGATAAAGTAATTATACAGTATACAGAACTTTTTCTCCTAAGTTCTAGTGTCATTGGTAGAGGAAAGAACTCTGCACACTTTAAAAAGAGAACATAAACACCAGGCCAACCATAAATCTCTTCTCTACAATGAGATATGCTAGGGCAATCATGGCACAAAGCTTTTGTAAGTAACTAACCAATAACTGATTTGACCTAAGTCCCACTCCATGAATTGTAACCCACACTTGACATTACTTGAGTGACCAAGAACCTGCAACTAAATAGCACAGGGACCTAGGATAAAACAGAAATAATAATGCTCTAAAAAGTAAATGTAGTGATAAAACAATTCCTAATGATATTCTGCTAAACTAATAGAGCACTACCTTGCTCAGTCAGTACCAGAGAAGCTTCCTCCTTTGGCAGATGCAAACAAAAATAGAAACCCACAATCAGACACTATACAGAGAGTAAAGAGATCTTGAAACAATCAGCCAAAAATGATGTATCTCCATCAAATATCTCCCCTCAGAGCTCAATGAACCCAGAAGAGGAAGCAAAAAGATTGAAAAAGGCAGAGTATATGGAGGATGCCAAGAAAACAAGAACTTTTAAATAAGCATTATCAAAATTCCTATGAACTCACAGAGATTGAAGCAGCATGCATAGTTCCTTCAACCAGGTTATCAGAACTACTATCTTATAGTAGTTCTGTGGGATAATGATCTTGAACCTTTCAAAGATTTGTCACTTGTATTGGTTTAATAAAATGCTGATTGGCCAGTAGCCAATAGGGCAACCAGACTAGGAGAATTCTGGGAAGAGGAAAGGCTCAGTCTGCAGTCAATAGCCAGATGCAGAGGAAGCGAGATGAGAATGCCTCAATGAGTAAGGTACCAAGCCACGTGGCTAAGCATAGATAAGAATTATGGGTTAATTTAAGATATAATATCTAGCTATAAATTTACCTGAAATGTTGTCCAGACAGTTTGTAATTAGTATAGTTTGTGTGATTATTCGGGTCTGAGCAACCAGGAAACATAAGCACAGTATCAGTTTACAATAGTGTAGTGTAAGTGTGGGATTCCTGAGTGTTCAAACAAGTAGGTCTTTCTTGGGATTTTTTCCTTCTCTTGGACTCTTTCATTCTCTTGTTTTGTTTTTTGTCTAAATTTGATGTGGTATATTTTGTTTAACCAATATGCTTTATTTTGTTATATTAAAGAAAATAAATGAATGAAAACCTAGCTACTAGGGTAAAGGTTAACACCTATCACTTATATGTGCTGGGATAGGGAAAAATCAGTTTTCTCCAATAGATTAACACTGGGATGTCAATCACCCTATAATAGACATCAGGTTCAGGAGTAATTGACCAACATATAATTAGACTCCATCGTTTTTTATGTGTATGTTTTTATTTGGTTACAGTTTGATGACTTATTTATTTATTTTTGGCATGTGTTTTCTTTTTTTTTAATTTTTGTTTTGGAGTTTTTTGTTGTATTTTTTTAGTTAAGAACTCAAAGTTGGGTGAGTAGGGGACGTGGGGAGGATCTGGAAGGACTTGGGAAGAATATGATCAAAATATATGTAATTTAGTTTTTCAAGCGAGGGTTTCTCTGTTTGACAGTCCTGGGTGTTCTGGAACTTGCACTATAGTCCACATTGGTCTCAAACTTACAGAGACTCTCCTATCTCTGCCTCCCAAGGCATATACTACCAACCCCTGGAGAATATATATAAATTTGAAAACTGTTCTAAATAAAATTGTAGTAGTAATAAAAAATTTAAAAAGTGACACCACAAAGAAATGAAAAGGCATTGACATGATTCTAGTGTTCTTCTCTAGGAATCCTTAAAAGACACTGATTAAATTACATAACCACAGGTTGAGCACCGGTGGCACATGTCTTTAATCTCTGCACTCAGGAGGGACAGGCAAATCTCTGTGAGTTCGAGGCCAATCCTGTCTGTAGAGTGAGTTGCAGGGCAGTCTCTAAGGCTACAGAAAAATCCTGTCACAAAAAAACAAAACAAAAAGAAAGAAACAAAGAAATAAATTACATACCCACAGGTATATTTGGATGTATTTGCATCAAATTTATATTAATTACAAAGTTCAGTATTCATTATCCTTGGGTTTTCTTTTCAGTTTCTTCACCTAATGACATATAGTAGAGAATCAAAACCACTCTCCTCAGCAAGAGAGAAAGCATTCCATTTGTCTGCCTGCAGAGTCTTTAGAGCTAATCTTTTGTGTTTAAAACTCTAGGCATCATCTGTTTATTTAGGGCTGTTTGAAGGGAATTTATCTATTTTCCTAGACAATTAAATTAATATAGAAATTAATTTTATAATCATATGACATTAACTTTTCAGTACCAGCTAAATGTTAACACATTTAAATTTCTTTTAAAGCTGAAATTTTGTTCAAGTATGACTTATATAGTCTTTTTATTTACATTTAATACATGAACATAATTAAAATACAAACTCCTTAAACTCTAAATCATTGGGTGATATAAGTGTCAATGGAAAGAATCTGTTATTTTCCACATCATACTATAAAGAGGTGGGGTGGGTATGCTGTCCTGTTCTTTTCCCCTAAAGTATCCAGAAAGTAGAATAATGGATCAATGGTAAATCTAAAAGGAATGGTTTTATAGATTGTGAAATTGAGGTCCAACAGTGTCAAGACAGAAGGTCGAAGAACAAATCAATGGATCAGAAAGGACAGGAACTTGAACATTTCTCTTTCTTTCACTCTTACTCAATGAAAATGTGTTGAAAAGTGATGTTAAGTGGAGACAGCTGTCTGTTGAGTTAAAATTGTGTAGATCATGCACGTAAGCACACACATTTTAAATTTTGACAGTTTCTCCTGATTATATGTTTTCATTAGGTGTTGCATAATACTTTTCTACCCTGCTCTGTTTCTACACTATCAATAGAGGAAACAACAATCTACACGAAGGGAGGGAATATATGAAAGTCATGTATCTGATATGAATATTATCTAGAATATATTTAAAAAACTCCTAATATTTTTTTTAAAAAACTAGCAAAGAGTTAAAATAGAACTTCTAAAGACATCCAAATGTCTCAAAAATCTAGGAAAGGGCTTTGGTATCACAAATAGAGAAACTGACACAACAATGAAATGTTACTTCACATCTGTCAATATGACCAACACTTAAAAAATAATGTTGGTTAGATATGCAGAAATTCTAATCTTAACCTCCTTTTATATACTATATAACAGATATTTTGGAAAGATCATCTACATCTCAGCTTTATATATGGACATTTTTTCCTTTTAATTTTGAAGCAGAGATTCACTATATAATTTAGGCTTGTATCTTGTGAAACATAAACTCTCTCTATAGCGCAGACTGGCCTTGAATTTCTGAAATTATTGCTTTAGGATCTTAAGTAGCTGGTTTTACAGGTATAAGCCACCAAGTCCAGATAAATACTAAACATGACCCTACAAAATTAAGGGTAGTATCTCAAGTCCCAAGTCTTCTTGTAGCTAAATTTATTCTTGTGAAAATATATTGCACCGCTTTCCCTAGATATATTTGGATATAACTCAGAGAAATATAAGATTGTTGTCTATCTACTTTCCAGTTAAGCCTACAATGATAACAGTGATCAGATACCATTAAGCAGCAATCAGAGTTCCATTAGACTTCCAGGCAAAAATATTGAGTCTTTCAGGATGTGGTGGCACATGCTTTTAATTCCAGCAATCAAGAGGCAAAGGCATGCAGATGTCCTAATAGTTGGAGGCCAGCCTTGTCTCTATAGCTAGTTCCAAGGCAGCCAAGATTATATAGTGAGACCTTGTCTCAAAATTTAATAGAAAAACACCCGAGTCTTAGAAAGGAGTGGACAAATGGTTTCTAATATTTATTTTTCAACACTGTAGAGTGAGTACGATGAAGATAAAAATGACAATAAGTTATACTAAACAATCTCTATGTATTATGATGTTGTAAAAACATGCTAGCAATCAAACTGGATTAAACTGGCCTGCATCTACAAATAATAGACTAGATCCAGAGAATAAGGAAAACAATACGGGAAGATTACAAATTAGTCTTATCGACTGTTGCTTCTTGTTATTAAGGAAATGATGTTATTTGCAGTTTTTATTATAACATAAGATGTGAGTAGCAATGCATAAAAAAGCTTCTCTATCCAGCTCATAAAGAATATTTGATAGCATTTTACTTTAAGCAGGCTGATTTGGAAGGAGAATTAAACAGATTTGTGGCCTTGATCTTCATGAAACTGTGGATGGAAAATGACGTGACATAAGAACCATGAAAGAAGGGAATAAGGGAGGCAAGAACAGAATTAGCAAAGAAGGGAGGGAGAAAGGGAGAGAGCAAGCGAGCGAGCGAGCGAGCGAGCGAGCGAGAGAGAGAGAGAGAGAGACTTTGCGAGAATAAAATGAGAGACTCCCAAAGGTGTTATGAAAGGATTCTCCAATGTCAATGGCTCCACAATCAACACTGGAGAAGGAGAAAACAGAGAGTTGTGGGAAATGGGATGGGGGACAGGATCTGATGCTCTAGGGTGTTTGGTTTAATTAATGTGCTTTGAAGTCTGCAGAAGTATCAGACAATAATACTACCAAGACACAAGTCACTGAAATAAGAAATAATAATTGCAGAGTAGACTTTGTAAAAACAGAAACTTAGGGTCAGTGAATTGTGTAGTTAGTCAATCACAATATAATTCAGAAATTTCAATAACATATTATTTAGAGATACAGAGCTAGTTGTATTGTACATAAAGGACAATGAAGTTGTTCACAATGGGATATATATAATAAAATAATATATATAGTGTGTGTACACATTGCACATACACATATATCAACATTTTAATATTTGAAAATGTGTACTTTGCACAGGAATGGTAGAATACACTTGTAGTTATAGTACTTTGGAGTTGGAGGCAGGAGAACCAGAAATTCAAGGTCACGTTCAGCTACATGGAGAATTTAAGACCAGCCTTGGTTATATAAAACACACTTTCAAAAAATAATAGAACAACTTGAAATAAAATATTTTATATACCTCATTATTCACTTATTTAACATTCATTTTTATATATCTATTCAATTGCTATAGTAAGACAATTATTAGTCTCTATAGTTCAGTAAAATATATCTTTTCATACTGACTTGCACATAAGCTTTTGAATTCAGAAGAGGAAAACAATTTGCTTTAAAGTTACATATTCATAACTCATGGAAATAGGAGGGCCTGAATCTTTTCCTACTTTAGTGATTTATTGTGTACATTAAGATCTTCGTTGCTAGTTTTCAGTACCTTTCTTAAACATTTGTATTTTTCTTAATGTATATATACAATTATTTTTTTATTTCTGCCACAAAAATTCTTGAGCCTTATATGCTAGAATGCATGTTAAAAATCTTACCACTTAGCATTCCTTACTTAAAATTTCAAAGGCATGAGGACTCTTGAGTGGATCTAATCAAACTTAATGAACTTATAAGTAGAGTTTATATTAATTTTCAAAAGTTGACAACTTAATAATTTTTAAACAGTAAATTGTAGGAAAAGTGTGTTATGTGCTAAGTTACAAAACAAAAGAAAATGAGCTGTCCCCATAGAGCTTTCCAAGTGTACAAGGATGGATGTCTTTTGTCCTGTGATGTTAGCATCAAGACTGCTCTGGGTATCTGCCGGACTTCAGCTCCAAGAATTCAGAGGAACTAAAGGAATAAGTGGCCTTAACAAAAGGTTGATTCAGACCCTTGGATCACACATACATTTGTGTCACAGTTCTTTTATTCAAGCTTGGTAAAAGTATACATTGTGAGGCAGAGCCAATAGACACTGCATAAATTCAATATAAGAGCAGAGGAGAGCAGTTGACTTCTTTACAGATTATTCGAAGTAAGGAAGATAAAAAACATGGGGCAGAGACTTAGTTTTTGTTTTGTTTCATTTGACTTTCATTTTGTTTTGTTTCTTTTTGCCCAGTGAGAAAACAGCGCTACCAACCACAGATGGGAGTGCCATGAGAAGAACATTATTTAAACAGAAGACTTTCCTTAAATACAAATGATGAATCTAGTGCAACCTCTTCCCTAACAACATGGAAAATTTCTTCTATCTTCATCCAGTCAAAAGATTGTTTTCATTTATTCTGAAAATCTGCCACTTCCTCATTGGACCAGATTCCAAATCTGGTCATTATTCAGTCAAGGTAGAAATAATATCAAAACCACAAGTAATTCTGTTATTTAAATTATTTAGAGTTCAGGTATTAATATGCAGAAGGTTTATTGACTTATATTTAAACGAATAGCTTTAGTTTTCCAGTTTTTATGTAACTGAGATTTGGAGACTGCTAGGGATATAACTCCTACAGCTGCATGCAGAATTTCTGGTAATAATTTCTGTCATTATTGAGGATGGCCAATGTAAGTTAGCTTTTCTAAAATTGTATCTTCCATTCTTACATTGCCTGCTACTTTGATAAGTGTTCTGACAGATGCCAGCCAGCACAAGTGAAGTGATGAAGTTCAGTTGGTTAGCTATCTCTTCAACTCTTATATATTTTGCATACATATGAGGAGAACCCGTGATATGGTGCTTGTTTCCAATATTTTAGAAAAAAATAAGGTTTTGGTTTTCTCCCAATGAGAGATAACTGCTTAGAATTTCAAAAATAAATTTGTACAAACTTTTAAAAACTCAATTGTCCAGCAGATATTTCAGCACTAACAATATGCTTAGGTTGAATTTGGAGTTGTTTATACATCAGGAGAGAAGTAATAATAAAAATAGATCAAATCCAAATAATCTAATTGCACCAGAACATAGTAATTAGGAATCAATGAATTTAATTTTGATTTTCACATAAAAACAAAATCATAAAACATTATATTAGTAAACATCATTTATTTCTAATAACAGTGTGAAAAATAAATAGTGGTCATTGTTAACTGATCCCAGTATTATGCTCTTCAAGAATCTTGAAAGGTTTCCTACAAAATGCTGTGAATTTGGTGGATAACAGTGACTAGCGTCAACACCCCTTCTTTTGCCTCCTTTGAGATTATGGTGTTTGTGGCAATCCTTGGAACTTTCTGGTTTGATCACTCTATCTGTTGTGTCTCTTTTCTTCCCTCTGTGTGTGTCTTCAAATGATGTTCATGTCAGGACTCCAGAAATAATACATAGAGCCCATCGCCTTCCAGTATGACTTGATATTAACAAGATATATCTTCAAGATCATCTTCTGTATCATAGTAATTGGTGTAACACTGTAAGTGAATTTATTCAATCCACTGTAATTTTTTGTAATCTTCCATTTCACTTGCTGAAGATTACCAAATGAAGGTTTTAGCTCCATAAAAATGACTATTTTTTTAAAAGTAGTATTTTGTGATATCATAGATTTGTTCAAATAATGGCCACTAGAGAGTTAGTGATTCACTGTCCTTTATCATATCCAGCCAACAACAGTCTCAGGGGATGTCAAGTGATCTGACATATTTAAATCAATGAAATGACAAGTTTATGGTATCACCTCCACTATTTCCTACACTTCAGAAATCAGAGACACCATAATTCTGTTGTGTAACTTCAGATCATTCATTGCATTACTTCCAACTTTTTTTTAGCTCAGAACTACTTGTAATCCAGCATCTTTTTTTATTATATATAAACTTTATGATAGTTTTTCTCTAGGTCTGTAATGAATGTCATTAGCATTTTAAAGATCTTTCACCAGTTGTGAATTTCTGTATTAATCATCATCTACTATAAAAAATAAGCCTCTGGGGCTGGAGAGAAGGCTCAGAGGTTAAGAGCACTGACTTTCCTTCCAGAGGCCCTGAGTTCAATTTCCAGCAACCACATGGTGGCTCACAACCAT
>LOJH01049917.1:0-12772 GCA_001685095.1 Ellobius talpinus
ATTAACCAATGAAAGTAACACATAGACAGATGACCCTCCTCCATCACTTCCTGGCTTTTGAAGGGCAAAGTATTTATAGAGTTTACACAGAAATTTCAGGGGGTCTTATTCCATTAAACCTCATTAGCCTGGAATGAATGCACAGGTTATCATCTTCTGTGGAAAAAAAGTAGAATATCTTTTCAATAGCTACATTTTCTTAGATATAAATTTTGAAGTTAAGATGCATTTATGTTGGTTTAGTTTAGTAGCCCCCCAAAACAAATGTATCTCTGCAGTCAAAAAATTCAAATACTTACAATAATATTCATAATTAAGATTCTTTGTGTATATTCCATTTTTACATGGCTTATTTTTCTTTACTCCTTTAATCTATGACAGTCTCGGCACTCTTTTATATTACACTTACTGTCTCTTTAAAGAATTTGTTTTATTTTTTAAAGCTATTTCTTTTTATAGCTGTCTATACTTTTTCCTCTCTCTGTCTCAAGCCTATGTACAATTTTAAAAACATATTGTGACCTGCCCATATGTTTATTTCAGTTTGAATCTGTCTTTATTGTGCATCTGTAATCATTTTCTGATGAGGAGCACCTTTTTTAATGTTAATTGGTCATGACTAGGATCTGCCCTGACTGTTTTTCTGCCCAATCCAACATGGTGAGGGAATGATCACCACAAGTGCCACGAGCCATGCACACTGCCCCAGCTCCAGCAACATGGTGGGTCTGTGTTGCCATTAATCAAGTTGTATCACTCTACTCAGAAAACCCATTTAAGGAATCCTTAGCTGGACCTTGCAAAAGAGCCAGAGCTGTTCATGCCAGTATGAACAAGGAAGCCATGTTTTAAAGGAGCCATGCTTCTGCTTGTGGCCAGCAAACAGAGACTTTCCAAAAATAATACAGCTACCAAGAAATTACACTTGCCTCCTGATGTTGTGGGTCTAGAATCTCTCTTTTTGAGCTTTTTTTGGGCTTTATGTGGATGTACATTGCTTTGGGTAACATTTGTAACTGGTAGCAGCGTGTTCATTCCCTTACTGTGCATTTGTTTCCAGCTTCCCAGACCTGGAGAATAACACAGAAACTATATTAATTACAACACTGTTTGAACTGTTATCTCAGGCTTCTTATTAACTAACACTTACATCTTAAATTAATCCATTTCTATTAATCTGTATATCAAAATGAGTCTGTGGCTTACTGGTAATGATCAGGCATCCATCTTCCTGACTCTGCCTACTCTATCCTTATATCTCTATTTGAATTTCTACCTTGCATTATTCTGTTCTCCCATAGGCTGAAATAGTTTTACCCATCAATCAATAAAGCAACACATATACAGAAGGATATTCCACATCATTGGATGGTGTGGGATTTCACTCTGTATGCTATGAATGAGTTTTATTATCATTGCTTAATAAAGAAGCTGCTTCAGCCTATAGCAGGGCAGAATACAGCCAGAATGGAAGAGATATATGTAGAGAGTAGGCAGAGTGAGGGAGATGCCACATACCTGCCAAAGGAGAATGACTACAGCTATAACCTTACCAGATAAGCCATAGCCTTGTGGCAATACACAGATTACTAGAAATGGGTTAGTTCAAGATAAAAGCAATAGGTATAAATACACCTGTGCCTTCCATTGAAATTAATTATAGTTGTAATTAGTATTGTTTCTCTGTGATTATTTGGAGCTGAGTGGTCTGGAAACAAGAGAGCAGACTCCAGACATACGAAATTGTGCCCAACGTGGGACAACAACATTGACATGAAAACTGAGAGAGCTTGGAAAGAAATTCTAGACACAAAATGACAGAGGGAAGCACAGCTTCTTTATTAACCAATGATAATAAAAAATATTCATATCATACACAGTTGAATCCCAAATCACTCATTGATTTCTAGCATTCTCACCCACCCATTACTTGTGTTTTATTTCACAATGCACCTCTGTCTAGGACCTTGTTTCATTGACCATAAAGGCAGAGCAGTTCCTTGTGTCACTGTTTCTATGTTTGATGCAACTGAACTCCACTGAAGGGCCTGGGTATGACTTGCACTATTCCAGAGTAGTCTGGCATCAGAAACATGTGTCCTATATTCTCACTATGATTCTCTCACAGATGGTTTTCATTAGGGTTTCCTCAGTGATTATATAGCACAAGAACAAATTTAGATGAGTTTCTGGAGCTGTCTGGAATGTCTGCTAGGTAATTTACCTGTGGAGGAGGTCACACATAACTGTTTCAGTCCCTTCCTCTTGAACACCATGAATCAGTATCTGTAATTACAATTGATGGAACACACAGACTATACAATTCAAGGAGAATGAATCCATAGGCTTATTAAATGTGGACCCAATACTTCTCACAGATGGAAAACATGATGACAAAATTAGACAACTGAAAAGCATAAAAACAACTACATGCCACCAAAGTGTAATCATATGAGGATACTCATGAGAAAGACTTGGCACATTGATTGACATATACAAAAGCTTAATGAAATGTATATGAATCTTTGTGGCTCTAAGAAAATCCATAGTCAAGTATAGGGTATAGGTACTGACTGTCTATTGTTGAGAGAATTAAGTCAGACAAAACCTTATATTTTTTGCCTATGGGAGGCATAAATATTGAAAAAGGGAATTTGATAAAATTCCAAGATTTATTAAGTGAAAAAGCAACCATCCATCGAAAATGTATTCTGTTCTGAAATCCTAGACAGTAAGTGTTCTTGGAAAGGAATTGTCTTCACAGAAGGGAGACACAAAATTGTCATGAGAAGCCAAAAGTAGGAATGATATATCTCTGCTACTCACCAATTTATTCCTATGCACCCCACAATCATCACCATTTCAGATGTGTGGTACTTCTACAAAAATTGTATATCAGCTATCTGATTGGACCTTCAGTTAAAGGTTTGCAGCCATGTGAGCTTCTGTACTCATTGTGCTTTCAGAATCTCTTTACTGCTGAATTAGAGCATTCAAAATTTTTCTATGTATTCATCAATCTCCATGTTGCTGTTTGAGGAAAACAGGAGTGTGCTTGGAAACTTTCTCATATTTTATGCATTATTTTATTACCATTTTAATATAAATTTATTATTTTCCATCATGGCTACAGTTTTCCACTCCCTTCTTTTCACCTAGTCCTTTCCCACGTATATCTCTCTGTTCCACTCCTCCTCCATTTCTAGAGGAAAGGGTAGGTCACCTGTGAGTATCACCAAACTGTTGCTTATCATGTTGCTCTAAGACTAATCACCTATTGACTGTGCAAGGAGACACAGTATGGAAAGCAGGGTCACAAAGATAGTAAAAGAATTTGAGACAGTCCCTATTTCTATTGTAAGGAGTACAAAAAGAGGATCAAGCTATCACACTATAACATGTATGCAATGGACCTATGTCATTCCCTTGCAGATTCCTGCATTGCCAGTTCAGGCCCTGAGAACCCCTGTGATCCCAGGTTAGTTGATTCTCTGAGTTGTACTGTTGTGTCTTAAGCCCTCTGGCTCCCACTCTCCTTTCTATACCTCTTCTGTAGGATGCTCAGTGGGTCTGCCTCTCTTTACATAAGTTGCTGGATGAAGCCTCTCTCTCAAGAATTGGACATAGCACCAATCAATTAGTATAGCACAATTTTAATTCAGGATTCAGTTGCAAAGTTCTAACTAAGAATTTGTGAAGACTATTCAAACTTGTCAAAAGGTAGTATTACAATGATAGCATCCATCAATTCACAGCATTCAGATTTCTTGTGGAGAGGAACTCTGTGATGGAAGAACATGCAGAACAAGTCACTATTCTCAGCTACCCTTCTTAATGACAAGTCCCAGAGACCACAGGTACCATGTGTCTCCATGATTCTCTTGCTCAGATATTTATTCAAACTGAACAGTCTTAAGGAAAACACTAGTTCCTGTGAAACACATGTATGTTGAAAACTGTAGAACAGCTTATTGTGTCTCTATGGTTCAGTGCTATGCAGCAAGCTGTGACTACAGACCAGGGTATTGGGACTTGGAAAGACTATGAGTGTGGAACTTGTGATGAATGCTTTATCTCTGAACCTACCCCTCAAATCTCATGATCTGATATACAAACTGTAATGATGAAATTATTTTGCTAATAGCAATTAAAAACAATTTTGGACATCTCCTGAGAATTAGACTTTGATATACTAGGTGATCAAACACTTCTGCTCCAAGATATTGTCCAAATTGTGGTAGTAACCTGTGCATATACTATCGACATGGATATATGCATCAACTTTACTAGTACGAAACTCCTGTTCTCTGAATCTTTCATGAAGTATGTCTATAAAATTTCTATGTAATAGAATTAATTCTTATCAATGTTATTCCTTCTCTCAACACATGAGGAACAAGAATAAGTCTGCATGTTACTATTCTCTTTCTGCTCAGCACTAAGGCAGCTTTTTGATGCTTCAGAGTTTCTGACTTGCTTCAGATGTGTGCTGTGACACTGAGTCTTGCACAGTAATAGATAACAGAGTCCTCAGATGTCATGCTGCTGAGTTCCATGTAGGCTGGTGTATACACAGAGTGTGGGTCTGTCCTCAAACTGCTGTCTATAGTTTGTTCTACCAGTGCTTGGGAGTATGTTTCCAATTCATTCAAGGAAAGCATGTCTCATTTAAGAGAGGCTTCCTCACTCAGCTTTAGCTGCAAAAACCTTGCATCCCTTTTAAGAGGCCCTGCCACAAAACACTTAAATGGTGTTTATGAATAGACAACAGCATGCTTTGGTGGGATCAGAGATCTTCAAATTCCATAGAGCTGTGGAAATAAACATGGCTCCATCCAGTACCTCTGCCATGAGGGCAGACTCTCAGAAAACTAATGAATGGGGTAGATCCAGCCATCAAAGCCACAGATTTAATCCTAAACATATTGATCAGCAAATTTAAGACTCATGTGGTCAGAAAAAGAGAGTTATACAATAAAGATAGATTCAGAGGAAGAAAATAGTATAAAATATAAGTCTTTAAAAAAGAAAGAGAGTAGTTGGGTCTTGCTGTGGGATAATAGTCTGCACCCTGTCACTTATATTTTAAATAAATGTTTATTGGCCAGTAGTCAGGCAGGAAGTAGAAGTGGAGAAACCAGGAAGGAAATAGAGGTGGAGCAATGAGAATTCTGGAAAGAGAGAAGTACATTCTGAAATTGTGACCCAGCCACAGAAGAAGCAAGATGTGACTGCCTTGCTGAAAAAGGTACCAAGCCATGTGGCTAACATAGGGACGAAAAATGGGACAATATAAGTTATAAGAGCTAATAAAGAGCCTGAGCTAATGGACCAATCAGTTTATAACTAATGAAGACCTCTGTGCATTTCTTTGGGGCTAAATGGCTGTGAGACCTGGTGGGACAGAAAATCTTAGACAACAGAGTGTGGTGGAACACACCTCAATCCCTGTACTTGGGAGGCAAAGGAAGGCATATCTCTGTGAGTTCAAGGACAACCTTGTCTACAGAGTGAGTTTCAGGGCAGTGAAAGATACACAGAGAAATCCATTCTGAAAAAATCAAAAATTAAAAATGAAATTAAAAGAAATAGAGTTTAAAATAAATCCAGGTAAAGATGGAAAAAAATCACAGAGAAACTGGATAAAGTGTGCTATTGTGTTGTCTTTAAAGTTTGACAGCTGAGGATGAAGCAACAGTTGCTGAATGATATTTGATTATAAGTGAAACTGGATTAATCCAACATATATATTTTGAAAATTCCTCAACTTTAAAATATATGACAAAAGATATGCTACTATGGAGAAGAGGTTTTTCTTTTGTTTCCCAAGGAAATGAGAGGGTGTGGATTCATTTTAGGTTAAGAAAAATCAGGTTTGACCAAGGAAGACCCCTTGAAAAATTTCCAGTGGGAACAGAAGGTCCAGAAGATCCAAAATTTCAAAGGACATGTGTTGGAGTTTCGTCTGACTTTTGCATCCAAAACAGCCTCAAATCTGCTGGCTGAGACAATCAAGTCACAGAATATTCCAGTCAGGACTTGACCATAATTTGAAGTTTTCTTTAGGTCCCCATAAGATTATCAGCATCCTAAAGGAGAAGGAAATAGCCTAGAAAACTATGCCCACATACCCCCAAAATGGATTATGGGAGTTTGTCTTTCTTTAGAGTACTGGTTACAAGTTGATATGGATAATATTCAGGAAAAAAGCTAAACATAGGAGATTAGATTCAGAATTTTTGTTTGGAAAAAAGGGGGAAAGTGCTGTGGGACAATTGTCTTGTAATCTGTATAGATTTGTTACTTGTACTGGCTTAATAAAATGCTAGTTGCCCAGTAGCCAGACTGGAAGTAAGGTGGTATGACCAGAACAGGAGAATTCTAGGAAGAGGAAAGTCTCAGTCTGCAGTTGTCACCCAGACACAGAGGAAGCATGATGAGAATACCTCACTGGTAAAAGGTACCAAGCGAAGTGCCTAACCCAGACAAAAATATGGGTTAATTTAAGATGTAAGAGTTAGTAAGAACACTGAGTTAATAGCCCAACCAGTTTATAATTAATATAGGCCTTTGTGTGTTTCTTTGGGACTGATTTACTGCAGGACTGGGTGAGACAGAAACCTCTTCCAATACATAGAAAAATTCTTTTTATTTACAACCAGACTCTATAATATACATATTCATGAGGGAGTGTATTTATTAGATCAACAATTGATGTTGCTTGAGATAGAACAGAAAGAAGATTCTGTGTTAGGCATCAAGGTGGTGAGATCTGAGCCTCAAATCTGTCTGAGAAAATGCATTCTTTGCTTTATCACACACAGAGCTCTTCCATCCCACTGGAAATCAGTTCACCACAATACAGGTTCATTAATGTGAACTACACTTTAATGATTCAAGGGACACCCAAATCTCCTTAGGGTCAACAGTTATATGTGATGTGAGCAGGTCCGTTGAGATCATTGTGGCCCAATAATACACGAGCAAAGAATATTGAATACTGCTCTCCATGGAGACACCAATGATCATCAGGACTATGGACACCTATGACATGAGATGAGAAATCTTGGGACACTTTTTCCCAAAATGCTTCTCAGGGTTCTGAAGCTCACATAACCTTAATCTAAGCTAATAAGTGGTTCATGTTTATACAGAGGCATTAGGAATGTAAGGTAGCCTTTGGTGGGTTAACATACAGGTTCTATTTAACAAAGAACCTCTATGGTGTTTTAGCATGGAATCTCACATGTCAGCTAAACCATAAGCTCTGATTGTAATGATGTTGACAATGGAAACCAGGGTCTATTGAAATCTCAATGTACAACTTCTTGTTCTACTTCTGCTGCCATTTACTACTTAGAGTATGGTGAGTCTACAATGACCCCTTCCAGTCTTAGGACCCTGTTTCGGTAACTTTGTCTATAGTGTCAAACACACTCCTCTTTTCATTCTATAACTGCTGGGGTTGAGTAGATATTTCATGGACAAATGAAGACGAAGGGATTTCTCTTTCTGCATATTAATATTGTATTGCAGTGCCATGGATGGTGACACAAATGACATCCTTTATGAATGCTATGACTGTATATTTGTGTCTACATACCTCAATTTTATTTCAAAAATTTTATTTATGCAATTTAATGTTTAATATTATTTTAAAAGATATACAGAAACACTCTCTATTCCCTTTCACAGTTAATATCACATGCATAAGAACACAAGGTTGATTCTACTATTTAAAAATAACAAGATAAATAAAAATACTATTAAAGTTATTCACTGATAAAATATAAAAGCACATTGAAAATTATATTCATATCTCTACTGGCTGTCTTTGCTAAGGGAGTTTGTAGAGACACTAGTGTTGTGTTTAGCATCCAAAGAGAAGCTTTTGTTGCATTGGATTAATACAAAAATCTGTTATTTATTATATTACAGAAATGTATAACTGCTGAAAATATGTTATATTGGAGTGTTTGACCCTAAAGTGCCAGCTATAGAAACTCTTTTATGTCTCAGAAAGCACTGGATTATAGAGGACAGAAAACAGGTAAGAATAAAAAGATGAGATTTGATTAAAATTTCATTTCTATCACATCTTATCCTTATACATATAGTCCTAAAGAAGAGGACAATGGATTGGAACACACAGAGTGTTTACCTGTGAAGGAGGCCAGTTCCTCCTTCAACTTTGCTCCCACTGAGTTACTAACATTGCTTCTATCAAGGGTCTTCACTACCCTCAGTCTGAGGGAAAATCTACCAGAGTTTCCTGAGCTTCCCCAGCAGCTGCTCCTGGGGAGCACTTTTGGCCTCATAGATACGTTTTGCATTTAGTTCAGTTAGATGACTTATTTGTTTTAAGAAAATCAATCAGAGAAGGGCATGCTTATTTTTAGAGACAGGATAAATTATTAGAGGCTATAATTGCAAAGAGGATCCCCAGACAACCATCAAATAGAGAGAGCATCCAGATAACACAGAAAAAAAATATCAAATATGCCTCCTTTGGTGCTCCATGAGCACCCCCTGCTGGCCTTGGTCCTGAAAGGGATGTTTTTATTGGGATTACACAGTAAGCTCTCACTGTGACCCGTGCAACGTAATACATAGCTGTGTCCTCAGTTCTCAGGCTTTTCATTTGCAGGTAGACCATGATTTGAGAATTACCTCTGGAGATGGTGAATCTGTCTTGCACCAAAGCAGCATAATAGTCTCCATAATTACTACTTATAATGTTTATGGCAGCAACTCATTCAAGACACTTCCCTGGAGCCTGGTAGGCATAGCTTCTGAAGGTAAAACCAGAGGCTGCTTAGGAGAGCTTCAGTGACCTTTTAGGCTGCATTAGTCCTCCACCAGACTAAACCAGTTGCACCTCTCAGTATACAACTGCAGAGAAAATAATAGTTAAGAAACTGTCACATCTACTCTCTCACTTATGTCTACTATTAGTATCCCTTATTACCTACCTTTCAAAACAACAACCAAGAAAACCCATTTCAGCCCTAAACCATGTTGACTGTAATGATTTCAGTGCTGATCTCCAAATGGAAAGACAGGGCTAGAGTCCTCTGCCTGATCCACAGGGTCAGGGCAGAGCTGGTTTTCATGTGCAGAGGAAGGCCATATTTGCAAATCTTCCTGCAGATTTTATGGTCTGACCTGTGAGCCTTTGAGACAACAGTTAATGGTGCACAGGTCTGAAAGTAAATGAAGTAGCAAAGTGAGAATGATTTCATTAAAATCTTACTTGTATTTCATTTGTAATAAAACTTCAGCAATTTTAATTAATTTTGTTGTTCTTTCTTTGCATATTCAGCTTTTATAAAATTTCTTATGAGTAATTTCATAAGAAGTTTTAAAGTGAAAATTACAATTTTATAATTTAGGAGAATTAACATAAAGCTCAATGAATAATGAAAGTAGACAATAAATTGCCATAAGAAAACTGAACTAAGGACATAGCACAGTGTGACTGTAACATTCACGAAGTCCCAAGACTTTCTCATAATAAAAAAATAAAATAGATACTAAATAATCATTGTTCTTTTCAGAGATTATTCTTTGAGAAATAACAAAAACTCATAATGAACTTATATTCACATATGTGTTGTATGTTTCTGTTTTGAGTGTGTTAGTTAACATCCTGGGCAGCCATGCCATTATTATTTCAATTTCCCCAAACTTAGAATGAGTTCCTTGTCTGTGGTTACCACAGGAAGGAGAAAAATCTTTTACCAGGTCAGTCATGCCATGGTTGTATAACTTTCCAACTCTCCAATCCCCTGAGAATGTAGGAGTTCTTTGGTGGTTGTGAGATGAGTCTCTAGAGGACCTTTGGAATCACTGCCCCTGTGTTAGAAAGAAAAATTGGGTTCTAATTTTTCAATTTGGAGAAATTGGTTCTACTATTAGAGAAACAGTGTTTTTTATGGCTAAGTGGGCTTGGGGATTGAGGCATTACTGTGTTTGCGATATTCCCAGGTAGAGACCTTATCAAAACAACTAAATGCCATAAAGTTATGTCTGAAATCATATTGCTTTTGTACTTAAATGATTAAATAATTTCTCTTATGGATTTAATCTATTTGTCGGGGTCACACTTGGGTAAATGACAGAAGGAAACTCTCGATAGAGGCAGTAACTACTCTTGCTGCCCCTGTTGGCACCTGTTCCTTGAGGCCCTGATTGGCTGAGGTGCCAGCACCACCTGCTGACCAACATTCCCTTGTATTAGGTTGATCTTGACTGGATTTGCTCCTGAAACAGGGTCTAGCTGATGTGTAGGACTCATTCAGGTCTACAGCATGGATATGACTTCTGCTGTGTGGATTCCCTTGAGTTCTATGCTCCTTTACACATGTAGATGGTGCCATATTAGTTGCTTTCTTCTCACAAGAATAAGAGGACAATACTCTAGGAATTATTGTGACAGATGTGTAACAAACTGAAGTGAAGATATGTGCACATAAACATGAATGTGGATGTCTATATTGCATTCATCATATTTTTGAGGAATCGAAATCATTTAAATATTTCAATTCATTAACACCAGGAATGACAGCCTGAAACAGAATGATCAATTTCATTTCAGCTGGCATAGAAGTAAAAAAAAGCAAAACATCAAGGAAATTTTTTTTCACTTTTCAAGACTTTTATTTCACTTGAAGAAAACTGGAGGATGGAAGCCATAGGCAGGTGCATTCTCTGTGAATACATCAGGGAAAATTTCAGTTGATGTTTCTGAATATGATTTCAGGGTCCAGGTGCCTAGCTGTTCCATAGAAAGAAATGTGTTCAAGACACCTGATATTTCAGGCTTGTGCTTTGATTCGAGTGGTAACATGACTCCAATGAGGCTCTTGAAAGGGCTGACAAATACTTGTCTACAAATGTCTTTTCTGAATGTTTGTCTCTTTCCCAATAAAGCAAAATAGAAGTTTTTCAGCCTCCTAGACTTATATTTATTTTATTTTCTTAATTTTTCCATACAATGTATTTTTATCATGCCCTAAAAATCCTTTCCACATATGTCACCCAACCTTGTGTGTTCCCTTATCTTTCTCTGTCTCTTTGCCTCTGTCTTCTCTCTCTCTCCAGCTCTCTCTCCATGTTGGTTTTGTGCATCATTCTATCCATAGCTAAAGGTCACAAGGGTAACACCATGTATCCCATGGATGATTGGGGATGATTTTCACCAGTATAAGTACATACTCTATAACATTCTTTGTGTTCAAGGTTGTAATCTGATTTGTTTATTTTTTCTTCTGAGATTTTGTTGATAAACTATAATGTCCTGTGTATATTTGGCATTCTTTACTCCTGAGTTACCTCTAGCCCTATCTTATTAACCTCAAATTTGTCCTTGTTCATGTGTCTGAGGAACAAGTAGTACATGTGGAGAAGATCCCCTTGATTGTTTCTGTCTGTCAAAAAAAGCAGTTTCTTTTATGATTGGGAAGAGCTACACTTTCATGTGGATTAAGAATAAGAATTTAAAATGTGGGGAGAATTATCATCCCATGTAGAGTCACTTCATTTAAATTATTTACATTTTACCAAATACATATGTTTGTGAGAGTGAATGTAAATGCATCTTAAGTAAACTAAATTTGAAATTTACTTTTGTGTCCTTAGTTACCTGATGTAGGATTCCCCTCTGTATGGTAGTTGATTTTTTTAAGATAGGCTGTTTTTGCTGCCTGTGAGCAGAGGTGAGCTCCTTTAAGAGAAGTCCTTCAGATACAGCATTAGTAGCAGAAATGTCCTGACTTCTTTAAGAGCCAGCTCCCTGGTTCATGCTGGCAGCACAGATGTCTAATTCTGGTTCTTTTAGAAGGTCCTGCACTTAAATGTTGTTTGTGAGCAGAGTGTTCCTAATTGCTTAATGGTAACATAGGCCCACTGAGTCCCTGGAGTTGGGGCAATGAGCATAGTTCACTGAGGCAGTAAGTATGCCTTTGCCATGTTGGATGGGGTTCAGCCAACAAGCAGGGTCCTGGAGTTGGTCCTAGCCATGCCCTCTTAGCACTTAGAAAAAAGGCACTCCTGGACAGAAAATTATTACAGATATAAAATAAGACAGATTCAAATAAGAAACCACTCTAAATGAGTCACACTGAGTTTAAAAAGTGTGTGTAGGCTTGGAAGAAGAGAAAAGGAGTATAGACAGTTATAAAAAGAAAGTAAAGTTTTAAAAATTAAAACAAATTCTGTAAAAAGAAAGTAAAAGTGACAGACCGATTAAAGGAAGAAAGATAATAAACATGTAAAAGCAATAGAGAAGAAGACACTAAAAGATAGAAAATACAAAGAGTCTAGATATGTATATTATTGTTTTTTTGAATAATTTTACTATGAATGAGGTAACTACAGAGAGACATTTCATTGTAAAGACTGCCAAGCTAAACCAACATATATATTTTAAAGGTATCTTGACTTCAAAATTTGAGTCTATGGATATATTACTTTCAAAAAGAGATTGTGCTTTTGTTTCAACAACAGATGAGAATCTGTGTATTTCTTCCAGACTAATGTGGTTTGATAGAACAAGACCCATCAAAACATCTCCATAACCCCTAAAAATACTTTGCCCAATTAACAGCCAGAAGTAGTTTGAAGAAAACTATGTTAAAATTCCCAAAATTATTCTTTATGTTTATCTTCATTTCAAAGGGGGGGGTTAAAAATGTTTAATGGTGTCTGCGAGGTCCCTTGGCCAGCAAGAGGCCCTGATCCTGTACCAGAAGATCCATCAGAGGGGTGAGTG
>LOJH01049918.1:0-11029 GCA_001685095.1 Ellobius talpinus
TTGGTTGCTTCAACATTGCAAATGAGACTTTGGGTGATTGCTCAGGCAGTCAGTGCCTCTTTCATCTACTGCACATTTTGGATGCTTCTTGCTGGAACTTCCTGCCCACTCAAGTAATATTATCTCCTTCTAGGACTTTAATGGGGTTGAAGATTAGATAGTCATAATCCTCTCAGGATCTATCCAAGCCATTTCCAATACAAGACTTAGACTCCTTAGGATAGAATGTTTATTAAAATATTCAGCATATGTTCCTTGCTTACTATTGTGTATGCTGGTTGTAATTGTAATCTTATCCTTTATGTCTGTTCCTGGTGTACATAGTTGTGTATTGGGTTTGTAACTCTCTTATTTAAAAAAAGGGGGAGGTGCTGTGGAAGCTCCTTCAGATCCTTCAGTAGCCAGTAGCCTTTAAGATACCAGCCTATTTGGGCATGGTCTCTTATGCTATAAATGCAGGTGTAAAGCATATGTTTGCTCTCCTGCTTCTGGCTCCTGCTTCCAGGTGTTAGACTCTGTTCCTGTTCCCTGTTTGTGCAGAGGACTGTGATCTAGGGCACTGATCTCTGAGTCTCCCCTAAATAAATAACCCTTTATTATACATAATTCTGAACTAGTATGTGATTATTTTGTATTTCCCACCATCAGTTCTGGGTTAAGGAAAATAAGGCTTGATTGAGGAAGGCTCCCTGAAAAATATCCAGTGGAAACAGTTTGCCCAGATGATCCAACATTTCAGAGTGCCTCTATTGCAGTTCCCTCTGAGTTCTAAATCCAGAACATCCTCAAGATTGCTGGCTCAGATGATCCAGCTTCAAAGTAAACTCCAGTCAATACTTGAACATAATCCTAAAGTTTTTGGGGTCCCCATAAGATTATCAGCACCCCCAATTAGCAGGAATTAGACTAGAAAACTATGCCCACATTCCCCCAAAAATGCAAATTATAGATTTTTGTTTTTGTTTAGTGTGTTGGTTACAAATTGTTACTGACAGTGGTTGAGAAAAAAGCTAAACAAGGGAGATTAGATTCAGAGCTCTTGTTTTGAAAAGAAAAAATGGGAATTTCTCTAGGATAATGTCCTTGTGCCCTGTACATATTTGTCACTTGCATTGGTTTAATAAAATGCAGATTTGTCAGTAACCAGGCAGGAAATATAGCTGGGGTGACCAGACTAGGAGAATTCAGGGAGGAAGAAAGCTCAGTCTACAGTCAACACTGAGACAAAGGGAAAGCAAAAGGAAAATGTTACACTGAGAAATGGTACCAAGCCATGTGGCTAAATAAAGATAAAAATTATGGGCTAACTTAAGCTTTAAAAGCTAGTTAATAATAGCCTGAGCTAATAAGTCAACCAGTTTATAATTAATATAAACCTCTGTAGGTTGCATGGGGACTAAATGGCTGTGGGACCAAGCAGGAGAGAAACTTCTGTCTACAGCAGATGGAATGGATAACATCAATATAAATTGTCTGTCTAAACATGGCTGTCTCATAAACATGAGAACTCACAGATATAGTGAAATCATTTATAGGACATAAACATTTCTAGGCATGATAGGGTTCCAATGCTAAGAGAGGAAATGGACAGGAGCACAAAGAATTAACACAGAAACTAACTTAGATTGATAATAACCTGCAAATGAAAAATTAGCTCTCTCTACCAGAGTTTCATCTGGTATAAGAAATACACTGAAGTCCAGGACCTATGTCCAGCACTAGATAGCCAATACAAAATTAATTCAGTGGCATTTCTGTATTTGTGATTTTTTTCTGTTGTTGTTGTTTTCCATATTGCATTGTAAAGTGTTTGTGTTTTCTTTGTTTTTTTTACAGGTCTTTGTTTATATATATTATGGTTTAAGGTTTGTGTTTTAGGAGATTTATGTGATTACCAATTTTGTGAATTGTGTCTTCAAGTCTGTATGAGTTTCTTGGGCTGTTTCTTTTGACTTTTTGGTTGTTGGTTGGTTTGTATTATTTCTCCATTTTAATTTAGATGTCTGTTTGTTTTCTACTGGTTGCTTCTAATTACAATAGAGGATATGTGTTTATTAGGGAACATCTGAGAGAGGGAGAAGCATATCAGAATATATTGCAGAAAAATTCTATTTTCAATAATAAAATATGTTGCACTGGTTCTTAGATGATATGAACAACTTATTTATTCCTATTTTTAATTTTCTTCTTCTTTAGAACATTATTATAATTCCAGGTTTAAAGCCTAGTAGTGACTAATTTGTCACTTTAAGAAAATGGTGAATATTGGTTTAATTAGTTTAGAAATGATGGCCTTCTTTGGGGAGTAGAGTATTTACAATTGCTTGTCCAGTTCCAAATAATTATCCCTAATTATATGTGTATGATGGCATCATATAAAAGGGACAGGTAATATTTAGGAATATTTGTTCAATGACATTTAGTGGGAAAAAAGGCTATGCATTTTAAGGAGAGTGGGCAGAAGTATTTGAGAGGATTTATGGGAACAGAAAATATAATTTCAAAAATGAAATAAAAATTTTAATAAATAAAATTAGGTTCCTTTAGTAAAAATTTAATTTTTATGTAATATGGAAAACTGTGGAACTATTGATTTATCATGGATATTAATTAATTATTAGAAAGCACACAGACTCCTACACAACATGAGTGATGAGCTATATGTGCTTCCTTTGGCAAAATACAAATAAATTATGCAGGTAAATTGTAGATAATGTGAATATGATTCAGTATTCCTAAATGGGATCCAGATCATTATATTGTAAGAAACTGAGGTTAAAAAGGAGTAATTAGTTTAAAGTGATGGGAGCCTATAATAGGCAAAAACAAAGATAAATGGAATTGTGGTTCTGATATCAGCCACTGGTGGAAAGTGAAGTTGCTCTCATTGACTCCCTCACTCTCAATTTGGCTCCGGAAGAAAATATCATAAAATTTATCATTTAGATGCTCCTTAAATATTTAAACATAATAGGAGATAATTGACCCAAATGGACAGTTAATAGTAGGCATGGTAATAGATGATCTATAATCACATTCAAGATAAGATATGTCCCTTCACTTTGTGGAATTTACCCAATTGTTAAGCTTGCTCAGGTCTTTCAATGTTGAGAATCACAAATTCCCCAGGACATGCTCAAAATGAGGACACAAAGGACAACCAATTTGATCTTACATAAGTCATTGTTCTCTGTTCATTTGTGTTCTTTCCAATTGTCACTGCTCATATCTTCCACCTGCATATCCACTTTTCCTATTCTTTCAAGCAGTATGACTCACCATAAGTATATTAAGATTCAAATATTTCCTCCTTTTTTTTACCTTTCTCGAGTACATACCTAAAATGTCACTGGAAGGGAAATGAATGATCTAACTCGAAATTTATACTTATACTTTTCTTCTTAAAATAAATGATAGTTACTCAAAATTTGTTCTGTTATGTCATGTTGATGGTGTTGATTTGTTTAAACTCAAAATAGTACTTGTGATGTGTATTCTCTTTACTATTCTTCATATTGAAAGCCATAAACAAAAACATGAACATATTATATTGGATTGAAATAGGAATTCAATGAGACAACTAAATTCTATCTTTTGTAGCATGAACATTTAACTGTCCAGAAACATTCAATTAATTAAAATATTCAGACAGTTAAAGAAGTGATATATGCCAAAAGTACATACTATTTTCTGAACTGCTATCACTGTTTTTCAGTAATTTTAATCAATAAATTATTTAAATTTACCTATGTTAATTTTACTACTCTTCATCTTTCAATACTACAAGTATCAATAAATAGAAACAAAGCAAATAAAGTAAGTGTGGGTTGGTTATAAAATTAGTAAATTGTGCAAATCTTTTTAATAAAAGTAGAACATGTTGGCATGGGCTGATTAGACCCGTACCATCGAGATGTCTTATTTAAGGGGAACGTATGGACGATGAACCATTATATGGCCCTGAGGTAAGAACCAGATGCCTGGTAAAGTTTCACATTAGTYACCCCCAAGTTAATATGGGCCCGGAGCGAGAAGAGGGGCACGAGTGGGCGGGTTGCTGGTTTCACGGAGGATGGTAGATTAAGAGACCAANTACCATCGAGATGTCTTATTTAAGGGGAACGTATGGACGATGAACCATTATATGGCCCTGAGGTAAGAACCAGATGCCTGGTAAAGTTTCACATTAGTCACCCCCAAGTTAATATGGGCCCGGAGCGAGAAGAGGGGCACGAGTGGGCGGGTTGCTGGTTTCACGGAGGATGGTAGATTAAGAGACCAAATAGGGAAGGGGATACTCGTATGGAAGAGAAAGATTAATGACAGAATGGTGTATGTAAGATAACGCAGATATGTCTATAAAACATTAATTAAGTAGTTGATTGTAATAGGCATGTTGTAAAGGAGTAATGTTGATAAATAGTTGAATGTCTTGTATAATTAATAGTTAGTACTTGCTTATATGCTAGGGGTATATAATTTAATGCATGATATACATAGATGTATTATGTACTAGATGAGGATTCTCAATGTGATATAAATGAATTTATTGAAATATTTGTCAATGGATATAGTTATAACAGATAAAGTGTATATTGGGTTGCGAGTAAACAATTAAAACATGTTTTGTGCAGTTTCTGTGGCTCAAAGTGTTAAATCATGATGCTATCATGGACAAATATGTGTAAACCTTCATTTTCTATACATATTAAAGATTACTTATTATATGTTCCCACAGGATTAAGAGCTAGATGTAGCTAACATAAGAGTAAAGGGCCTTAGCACAAAATGAACTTTCACAAAACAGATTAAAGTAGATTCTAAAAGCTGTTAACATCTCTTTTGTCTGGTGCAACTCCTGTCCTTTGTGTGTGCTGCTTTATTTTTGTTCAAGCTCTAGTCTTCAGACTTGTAGAGTAAGCTCTTCAAATATCTTGGCCCTGTTTTGGGTTTCTTCATTAAAAATAATGTTGAGTATATTCTCATTACAGTATTTGCCATCTGTGTATACTTATTACATGTATTACATGTCTGTTTAAATTTATTACCTAACTTAATATGATTATTTTGATTTTATTTTCATTGTATTTGTGTGGCAGCAATGGAATATCTCTGTAAAGGTTGACACAACTTTTATAACTACTATAGACTGGTACTTATTCTATATTGATAAATATTATTACCAAATAAAAGACCTCACAATGTTTAAAAATCTAGTCATACTGAAAATATTTAGTAGCATTCCTAAGTATGTACACATAGATAATTGAAATAATAAATAAACAAAAAACAATAAATACCTTAATCAAACCAAACAAATGAACAAACAAAAAACAACTAGAAGTAGATGGTCAAAAATCCCTTTCACAGGGATTACCTAACACCATTAGAAAACATAGATATTTACATTACAATTAATATCATTGGGAAGATTATAGTCATGAAGTAACAATGAAAATAATTTTATGGTTGGGCGTCACCTCATGAGAAGATATATTAAAAGATAGAGGCATTAGGACTGTTGATAACCATTGTTCTTTAGGAACAGAACTCATAGAATTAGTATATATGCGATTTACGAGAGTGGCTTTCAAGCTGTGGTCCAGCTAGTTCCAAATGGTGATCTACTAGTGAGAAGTCCATGAATCTAGTATACTTTCAGTCCACAAGGCTGATTTTCTTAGCTGATATTCTGTATACACAGGAATCCTAAAGAAGTAGGCCATTAATGCCACTGAAGAAAAAACTTGGCAGCAGGGCATGGGAAAACAGCAGTAGGAGATAGTGTTTCATTCTTCCATATCTTTTACGTAGGCTAGCACCAGAGGGTGTGGTACAGATTAAAGGAAAAGCTTACCACTCCTAAACATCTAGATTAAAATTTGATCTTACAATTTCAAATGATTTACTTAAGGAAAAAAATCCCTCCAAGATGTATCCAGCCGTTGGGTTTTAGTTATTCCAGATATAGTGATATTAACAACCAGCAAAAGCCATCACAAGTCTATCCTTTGTAAACTTGACACAGAATCATTTATTTGTATGTCACTCTTAATTTCCAAATAAAAACAATAGCCAGATCATAATTATTCCTAAAATGATATTAGCATCCCTTATAAAACTGTAAATGCATTATATATTTTACCAGGTCATAATTATGACTACTATCATATAACAATCATAGTACTTTCACAAATGCATTATAATTATGCATTATAATTTTAGAATAGGTAGTAATGACCCTTGTGGGACAAAATTCAAATACAATAATAACTGATATTATCTTAATTGATATTCATTGCTTAATAAAAATCAAGGAAAAAAGCACAAATATCTCTACAACCCATTCTTAACATAATGAGATAGAAACACTCATGTCAAATATAATCCTATCTGTAACATGTCACAAGGTATAGGCTGGTTTCTATAAATATCTTCCTCTTCTACCCTTTCTCTATTTCCTCTACCCTTAGTAAGTACTTGATCAGTCTTGGCACTTTTCCTAGAGGAGTAAAATTTCATTCCAAAAGGGTCCATGTCCTTTTAATTGACCTTAATCATAGGATATCAAAGCACTCTGTGTCTTCAAAAGACCACTCCATCAGGCCAACTGCTTCAGATTGGTGGGAAGCATGATAAGATCATGTGTATTCCTTGATTATGGGTCTTCTGTCACAATTCTCTGTTACAGGGAGCTGCTTTTTCATACTTGGCTGCCCAGAACTGAAATAATCACGCAGAAACTGTATTAATTAAATCATTGCTTGGCCCATTAGCTCTAACTTCTTATTGGCTAACTTTTACAGCTTAATTTAACCCATCTCCATTAATCTGTGTATCACCACATGGTAGTGGCTTACTGGCAAAGTTTCAGTATGTCTGACTCTGGCAGTGGCCCCATGGCATCTCCCTGACTCTGTCCTTCTTCCTCTAGGCATTCATTTCTGTCTTCCCCACCTACCTAAGTTCTGCCCTATCAATAGGCCAAAGCAATTTCTTTATTCATTAGCCAAGAAAAGCAGCACACAGACAGAAGGACCTCCCACACCAATTCTCTGGCTGTAGAGTTGTTTTTCTCTGTCAGAAGGAATACTGTGTGGAATACTATAACAGGGCATAAGGCATGCTTTAAGTCCATGGATTGTAGTTCTGCCAAAAGCATTACATGCATGAAAATAAATTCCATAACCAGTATCTACTCTGATAAGAATAAAACATTGTTCTTTCCATGGAGAAGGTAGTTCAGTGTGTAACCTGACACCAGGTTTCTGACTTGTTATCAGGAACAATGATTTCTTATCTGGGGCTCAGTATTGGGCTCTTGGTTTTGGAGATCAGAACTCAGCAGCAGTTGTAGCCAAATCTGCTTTGATGAGTGGAAGTCCATATTTTGAGCCCATTGCTAACCTCCATCTCTGTTGCCATGGACACTTTGTTCATGGGCCCATCAGGCAATGACAGGGATTACAGAGGAAAGAGACTTACAGTCCAAAGATTAGGTCATCCTATCTAATTTATCACTCAACTCCTCCTCTGCTAAAGCCTCCCATTGATAAGCATTTACATTGGACAAAGCAACTTCATAGCCTCTGCTCACTTGCAGAGACTTATCTATAGACCTCTTCCTTAGATGTCCTTCTCAACAATCTTCCAAACGTGCTCTTTTCAAATTTCTGACAATGTAGCCATGCCATTGGCTTCAGCCCAGAAATCACTAAACAGTCATTATATCTAGTCATATTTGCTTACACATAAATATATGACCATAAATATAAGAACTGAAGATCTACCCACTGTGAAGATTCCCCTTCATGGGTATCTTTCATCTTTGCTCCAAAAAGGAATTGTAATACAGCAGCTGTCTACTTTCTGGAGGTGCCTGCATAACATGGGGAACAATGAATAAACAAGTCCTTGATTCTTTCTTCTTTAGTCAACCACTTACATTGCAGTACTTAGGTTTTAATTAATTCCAGATGTACTCAAGCTGACAATCAAGAATATCCATTACAATTACCTTTCTTTTAACCAAATCGCTTTCATCCTTGTGTGAGTTCTCCTTGATAATAATTTTATTTCATATTAGAAATGTTTATCACAAATAAATAATGTTAGGATTTAGTTTACATTACATTAATTAGTTGTTGCACACATCTATGACTTCCTATGGAACAAAAATCACTTTGTTGTTAAAAATTCATTGAAATGTGTTTGTTGAGCTCACTCTTTCAATGTAGAAACTTTAGGCCTTTTTTAAAAATTGTATATAATTTATGGTATGCCATTTCATGGTTATCATGATTTCTTGATGATTCACATATTAAACTTTTATTTACTAGAAAGAACAAAGTATAATAGTATTTTACAACTTGTTCAAGATCATAATACACTGAAATCACTTAATATTTATTATATTCTCTGAACATGATTTAAGATATTTTTTCTCCTTAATCCTCTCTAAGTTTCTGAAGAAATAAATGATCTTGAAAAAGTTAGCATACTAATTAGGAAAGCAGCACAGGTAACTGGTTTAAAAGTTAATCTTACATTGTTTAAATTATCTCTGTTTTGTTCTTTCTAGACATCCTGAATGAGACTATACTGTAAGCCATCCAGATAATCATCACAATTCTTCTCTTCACTTTTTCTCAAAAATCAACTCTGGATGTTTTATATGAATGAGAATACACAATTGAGTTGTTAAATGAATACAAGTCCACGATATTTAAAGTTTTAATGGAAATATTTTGCATATGAGCTTAATATCACCACACCCTTCTATTCATTTCTATAAGTACAATGATTAATTTTTTTAGTGTGAACAAATACGCCAAAAAATTATCTTTAAACAGATGTGCCTTCCATCTTTTATGAGTGATACTTAATTTCATGGTCTAGTAAAATTGCTGAGTTTTATTCTCCACACCCTAATCCCTATTGGTACTACTTAATAATACATAAATTGAATGATATTTTCCAAAAGTAAAACTTTAGGCTATTATAGGAAAGAGAATGGTTCAAGACTTAACTGGCTTTACTATTTGTTAATATAGCTAAAATTCCTCACTATATTTAAACATGCTATATATAATAAAAAATAAGAAACCATTAATTTTTCAGTTATAATTTGTGGTTTAATTTCTGCATCATGACCACCTAAAGATTTTTATTATGATCTCCATATTTTAAAAAAAGTTTGATTGATGTAGGTTGCTATTATCTGTGAGTATCATGATAAAATTTACAGTGTAGTAAAATATTATGTTGCTTTTGCAAATTGATGATAAAAGATTCTTTTATAAGTTTTGTGACCTTACTAGGCCTTGGAATTTGGCTAAGTTTTTAATACCAGGCATGATCTCTGTCCTGTTGAATGGACTTTAAGTACAATAAGCAGATGCTGGCTACCACCAACAAGTAAGTGCCACTATTAAACCTTTACAAAGGAAGGCACTTCTTAGCCATAGGCCTGCAAAGTAGCAGATAAACTCTAAGATGATAAGGTGTTAATCATTCATTATACAAAAACTAGTACAAAGAGACCATATCCAACTTCCTGCATCTCCACAAATTTAAAGGAAATTTTCAGAGATATAGTTTTATAGAAGAGTGTTTGAAAAGAACGTGATACACCAACGAACAGAAGAAAGTGAAACAAAGAAATACTGAATTTTGGATATAAGAAATAAATTTGGGATGTAGACACCTAACAGACTGTAAAATGATTGTCTGAAAGCATTTGGTTATGAAATTGGACTCTAAGCAACCATTCTGAAAGTCAGCAACAGTGGTACATAGATCTATAACAGCAGTCCTGTTGATGTAAGGACAGACAGGTCTTTTGAGTTCATTGGACATTCAGTATAGCAAAATCAATTCAATAAGAAACTTAAATGTAAGAATGAGGGGGAGAGGTACTAAAGCAAACATCCAACATTGATCAATGGCCTTCACACATATGTAAGTTCATGTATAACTGCATCCACATGCACATGTACACATGTATATGCCCATACATGCATACATACAGCAACACAGAAACACTCAGAAGAAATAAATTTTACATTTCTGAACTTTGAAAAACACTCCAATCTCATCAATAGACAAAGCATTAAGGAAGGAGATCAGACTCCTTAGTTGGGATTATAAACTAGAGGGAAAAGAGAAACTTTAGACTCAATGGCTGTTTTATGTTCACAAAATAACACTCTGCAAAAGCATTTCAAACTGTAAATGAGAATTCTGTTTTGTTTTGTTTTTGATTTTTTGAGATAGGGTATCACTGAGTTACAGCTCTGGCTGCCCTGGAAATCACATTATAGATGAGGCTGACCTTGAACTCAGAGATCTGCCTGATTCTGCCTTCTGAGTGCTGGGATTAAAGGCATGCACCACCATCACCCAGCTAAAATAAAAATCTTAAAGTAAAGCATTTTCCTTAATGGAACTGAAACTTTATTATTCCTACATGCAAGATGCAAGAGATTCCACTCTTCAGGAAGGGAGCAGCCTTCCCAAGAATGAGAAGGAGCTCAGAATCCTGCTGTGATTTAGATACATGCTTGTGACAAAGGTCTGTGAAGAAAGAGGTTTGAACCATGGTGAGGCACAAATCAGAATTAAAACTACTTAGAATTGTGGACCCACATTGCCTATGTAAGTAGGAGTGAGACAAGTAAAAACTACTGCAGCGATTTCTAGTAACCTGGCAAATACATTATCTGCTAAGATCCAGGCTACTAAAATTTGGCAATTTATGCTGAGAATCAAGCCTTAAATACAGTATAAATATTTTTGTGTCCATCTTAATTACACATCTTATTGCTATGAAGAGAGAGTGTAACCAAAATAAGTTAAAGAATAAAACATTTAATTGGGAGCTTGCATATAGTCCAAGAGATGGTCAATCGTCAACATGGTGGAGTGTGGGGGGAAAGGCAGGTAAGCAGAAGCAGCTGAGAGTTATAGACCCTGATGCACAGAAAGAGAGAGAGAGAGAGAGAGAGAGAGAGAGAGAGAGAGAGAGAGA
>LOJH01049921.1:0-10667 GCA_001685095.1 Ellobius talpinus
GTGCGGGAGCCGGGTGGGACGAAAAGCAGGCCTGCGCTCTCCCCTATCACTACACACAACTTAAATTAAACAAAATTGAAATGACAGGCAATAATTAGCAGGGGAAGTAGAAACTACCAGCTGTTGGATTTTGAGTAAGAATCAGATTAAGACTGTTTTTTGTCTCCTTCAGGAAAGCAGAAACTAAAAGGTACTGTGACATTTCAGGAGTTATTATGTTTCAAGTGACTTATATGATGGGTCAAATATCATTAATTTTGTATTCTAGTTCTTACTAAAGAAAAGTGGCTCAACCTAACTAAAATTAGCAAGAGGTTTGCTGGTCACTATAATGGAAAGAATGAGAATCTGCAAATAAAATTGAGGTGTGTAAATCCATTCTCACATGCCCCAGAAATTAATTAACAGAATATCTGAATAATAAAAATTGATTAGTGTTAGAATGAGAAATAAGCAGCATTGTCAAATTTATAGTGAAATTAGGACCTATGTATGCCATTGGCGAGATGCAAAAGGCATTGCTGTAACAAACATCAGGGAAGCTTCTCTTAGAAAATGAAAATAGAACTAGCAGTCTGTTTTCTTGATCTGATTTAAAAGACCTTTTCGTATTGTACATTCCAAATAAATGAAGATGAGGCTTAACCTTTCTATGTATATGTTTAAAACATTATCATCCTCATCGTCATTTTGGTTTTTCTAGACAGAGTTTCTCTGTATCTTTGGAGCCTGTCCTGGAACTAACTCTTGTAGACCAGACTGGCCTCGAACTCATAAATATCTGCCTGTCTTTGTCTCCCAAGTGCTGGGGTTAAAGGCGTGCACTACCACTGCCAGGCTAAAGCATCACTATTCCCAACAGAGACCCTAGCAAATATTCCTGATATTGGGGGATATGGAATCTAAACTGACTATCTTCTATAATTAGGCAAGGCTTCCAATGGAAGGAAGAATTGGGACACCAACCCAGCCACAAATCCTTCAGCCTACAATTTGTCCTGCCTGAAAGTTGTGCAGGGTGAAAGTGGCACAGAATTTGTGAGAGAGGTCAATGACCGGTCCAACTTGACTGAGGCCCATAGTGAGAAAGGGAGCCCGTGCCCCTGACACTGCCTGGAGGGCCGGAAATCAGAGGCTGTACAGCCCAGAGATCTAGAATAGAACCAAATATGACAGGAAGAAAAAAATCAATGAAATGATTTCTGTGATATTCAGCTGTACTCGTAGATTGGTGCCTAGCTCTGTCATCATCAGAAAGGCTTCATCTAGTAAATGATAGGAGCAGATATCCACAGCCAAGCACTAGGCAGAGCTCTGGAGCCTGTATGTGTCTGACCTACGTAGGTCCTCTGCATATCTTGATATGTCCTTGTGGAACTCCTAACAGCGGGAGTAAGGGTGTCTCTGACTCATCTGCTTTTAGGACCCTTTTTCTCCTACTAGGTTGCTTTGTGTAGCCTTAGTATGAAGGTTTGTGCCTACTGTAACTTTTTATGTAGTGTTTGTTATCCCTAGGAGGCCTGTTCTATTTTTGAAGGCAAATGAAGCTGTAGTGACTCTGGGGAGAGAGAGGAGGTGGAGGTACTGGGAGGAGTAGAGGAAGGGGAAGATGCAGTTGGGTATAATTCATGAGAGAAGAATATAGACAAGCAAATAAATAAATACATATTAAAGAAATACAAGTTCCATTGAATAATGAATTTAATGCATGTAAAATGGAAGATTATTCAAAATCACAAATAAGAAAATTATAACAAGGAAGCAACTCGAAAGAACTTCCAGCACAATTCAATAATTCTAATAAGTCTATCAGAAAGGGCAAACACATTGTGGTTGCACTTACATGAGGTATTAGGGGAGTGGCTAAATTAATAAGAAACTGAAAGTGGAAGGGTGATTATTAGAATCTGGACACAAAGTGGTGGGGAAATGTTGTCTACTGGGAAAATAATTTTAAGTTGTGAAAAGGAATATATAGTGATAATGATCTCCCAGCATTGTAATGATATTTAATAGCCTTGAACTACACATTTACACAGAAAAATAACAAATTTATGTTATGGGAATTTTCTACAGTAAATAAACTAAATAAACTATAGCAAAATATAAGATAATTAAGAAATTTTCAATAGAATTTAACTCTTTCATTCTTTTTATTCATTGCAATTTTAATTAATACTACAGATTAAATTTTTTTTCCTTTCTTTTTTTGTTTTTCAAGACAGGATTTCTCTGTAGCTTAGGAGCCTGTCCTGAAACTTGCTCTGTACACCAGACTGGCCTCAAACTCACAAAGATACACCTGTCTCTGCCTCCCCGGTGCTGGGATTAAAGGCTAAAGGGGTGTGCCACCACTGCCCGACTTCAGATTAGATTTTTAAAAATAAGTTTGTATTACTTACTTTTTCAAGTTGGAGTTTATGTTTTGAATAGGGGTTCAAATAGTAATCAAAGGAATAGTCAGTATATTTTCTAAGAATCAGAATTATTTTCTTTTATGAATATTACTAAATTGTGAATTACAGAACAAAACATACTATTCACACCCAATTTCTGCAGTAAGAATCTACTACCAGTTAAAGAAGCACAGTTCTGAATAATACTATACACAACACACATGGACACACACACTCACCACACACATGCCTCACTACCCAACATATATATATATATATATACCACATACACACCCACTCACCATGCATACATCACACAAAACTCACGCATCACACACACATACATACCACAGACGTATGCATACATGTGACACACATGCATATACATCTTTGTCAATATATACATACATACATGTGCTCATGCATGCACACACACACACACACACACATATATATAGGTATTTTTCATCTCCTATAAAACTTAGCAGAATAATGGTCTCAAATGCAACAGAATTATTTAGTGAAAAAAGAAAACTGTCTCTTTGGTGAATTATTGCATATAATATACAATTTGTGTGGTGCCAATGTGGAGTACAGAGCTATTTAAAGCTTCTCCACTGGGAAGATATTTTCTGATGTTTATTCTGTGTGTATGGATCCCCACTGAGTGTTCGTACTTAACACAGCTGTTCCCTTCTGAGGTGATGCTTCCTTTCTAAGCAGAGATGTAGGAAGACTGTACTATTCCCCATGACATTTTTCCTCCAAGGGCATCACAATGATCAAATGGTTAAAATAGAGTTCATTTTATTTATTTATTTTCTCCTTATTATAACTGGCATTGCAGAGATTAACCTTCCTGTATTTATCTTTTTATTCTCAATATTCTCCTTGATACCTGCAATTAACTTGCTTTGGGCCTCAAATTTTCTATCAAAATTTAGCCGTATTTTTTCTTAGTTTTTAAGGTACTGCATTAGCTTAGGTCTAGGTAGAAACCAAGGGCAATTCATTAATATGGCATACTAAGAAAGAGTCCTGTCTTGTGTTTTCCATCATGATAGTCACAGGGCTGAAGTCTTGTTTGCAGGTTTTAAATATCAAAAACACATATTTTTAATATATCATATTTCCTGACTTTCATCTGACAGTTATGGCCTGGTCTGATTTTTACTTAATTGCTCACACCTGACTATGATTATGATGATAATACACTATTTACATGTCCAAAAATCCATTTGTAAATAAATACACAAAACAATATAAAATGAATAGAGAAATGGAAGAAAATCAGATGAGATTGGTTGTGTTCAGGGTGAAATGGCCTTAGACGTGGAAGAAAATCAAAAGACATCGATGTGTGAGATTTGAGGGGGAGAAGGGAGACCTATGTGTATATAGTGGCTAACCTAAGAAGGTAGCATGCAAGATCCTAGGTCTTCCTTGCAAAGGTATCTTCTAGCCCCACATTAGATATGTGCCACAAATAAGGCAAGCTGAGCCACTTGACTCCAGTGTCATGTCACCTCCTGTGGAGTCTGTGTGATCGCTCACATAGGCTGTGGCACAAGCTTCAAGGAAGAGTGCCCACAGAAAAGATGTGTGTGTGTGTGCTTCCTACATTGAAGCCCTTGCACTTTTGGCATTACCTGCTTATGTTCTAAGGAATATAGTCATGTTTCTTCTGGAAGGGAAGGTAGTATGTTTAAGTTTCCAAAGTCTACTGATAAGACATTGCCATATACAGAAGTATATGATGTTAATAGGGGAGGATGGGTTAACAGTCAAGGCAAAAAGGTTTCCAGGTTTAATCTGACACAGTAAATGAAGAACAAAAGGCAAATGTAAGTTAGCAATTAAGACAAATTCAGCAAAAAAGGGATAAGGAAAGAAGAGAGAGATAAATGCCTGTAACTTCTTGAGATTGGTTTTGGGGAAGGTTTGAGAAGGAGTTAGAATTATGGAGCAGGAGAAGAAAAGAAGTTCTTCTACATAAATTGAATAAATATAAAAAGACTGTAGACTGTGTGACTATTAACCATAACTGCTTGCGCTTAGCTCAAAATGCCATAAACTCATAGCCTGGATAAAGATTTATATCAAAACTAATGCCATGCCATGTCTTACATGACCAACCAGAGACTCACACTGGGGACATCTTCTAATGAAAATCTATTCCCATGTATCTGATATAATGATTTTAAGAATAATCTGTATCACATGAAAACAATACATGCTGTTAAACAATTTTTCTGTATAAAGGATGAGCCTCATGCCTAGTAAAGACACATTCAGTTGCAATTCCTTTGAGTCTTGTATCTGCTTCTCATTCGAGACTCCTTACCCACCTATTCCTGAGACCCTGTCCCATTGGTCCTAATGCCCTGGCTAAGCTGGTCCATCACAGATGGTGCCCAACATGGGGCTCAAAAACTGTGATTTCTTCAGATGTCTCTTAGGATAGGTAAGCTATCTCTCCTCTTTTGTTCCAAAAATTTTTAGGCAAGGATAGGACCTCACCAGAGCGCTATAAGCTCACACTGGTAAAGGATCACCAGGTTAAGACAGTGAGTAAGTAACAAAAAATCATGGGGCATTCTCATTCAAAAAGTAAAGACCTGATCCTTTTTGTGTTGAGTCATACGCTTAAAGACAAAGAAAGCAAAGTTTCTAAAGAGTCATTAAATTACTTTTATAATTTTATTTTAAAAGTGAGTCCTTGGATTCCTAAAGAGGGGACTCTTTCTCTACAAAACCTGAAAAGGGTAAAAAAGAAAATAAAAAGGTATTGTAAAAAATATGGCCCTGGGAAAATCCCTACCCCTGCATTTTCTATTTGGGTCCAAATAAAAGATCTTTTAACTGATAAATCAGAAATCGAGTTTTTAGCTGAGGAAGCTCCTTTGGAATAAGACAAAGAGTCTGATAAGAATCCTAAAGACAAAAAAAAAGGCTTGTAAAAACTTTATGTCTAAAAATGATACAGGTCTGATAAGGCAGACTTGCTTAAAGCAAATCCTGAGGGCAGGTATAAAGATAAAAAAGATGATTGGGATTTAAAAGAGGAGGCAGCTAGATATAATGAGGGCAATGAAAAAAGAGATCATTTTCATGATCAGGATCCTCCCAAAAATCCATTCACTAGCCTCTGCTTCCCCTCCTTGTAATAAAAAAAAGGAGGGCACTGCCTCCAGATGTAGGCTTTATGAGAGCAATGCAAGAGGCAAGGAGGACTGGAAATATGTCTTTTTGTTTCTCAGTTACAGCATTTGATGATGAACAACCACAATGGGAACCCCTGCCCTTAAAAACATTGAAGGAATTACAAATGGCAGTTAAGTCTATGGAACCCTTCTCTCCTTATTCTCTACATATTTTAGATATAATAAAAAATATGTGCTTAACACTATATGATTGACATCAGACCACAAAATCAGTCCTGTCTCCAGGACAATATGTCACTTACAAAACAAAATATAAAGATAAAACACAGAATTTAGTGCAAAAATCTCTCTTAAAGAGAGGGGCAAAACCAACTATGGGCATGCTTACAGGCAAAGGAAATATGCTACTTTACAAGCTCAAACTAAAAATACCAATACAGTTTTCAAAAGAAGTTTCAAAATTAGCTGTTACAGCTTAGAAAAAATTACCAGTAGAGGAAGACAAGACCACAGTCCTCACTGGTATTAAACAAAAACCAGATAAACCATATAAAGATTTTATGGGTAGATTAGTAGAAGCTTTACAAAAAATGCTTCCTCCTTCAGAAGAAACTAAGATGTTATTAAAATAACTAGCTTGGGAAAATGCCAGTTCCCTCTACAAAGAGTTTATAAGACCAATTAAAAAAAGGGCACAAGACTATATTAAAGCATGTTGTATTGATGCCTCACCAGCAATGGTTCAAGGTATGGCCTATGCTGCAACAGTTAAAGAACAAATATTCAATAGTACCTATATACAAGGATTCAATAAAAAAAAAGCCAAAGGGGTATGCTTCTCATGTGGCCAACCAGAATACATGAATAAAAATTATAGCAACAATAAAAATAATTTATCAAAAGAAATTAAAAATAAGGATACACCAGGGTTATGCCCTAGATACAGGAAAGGGAAGCACTGGAGAAATAAATGTAGATTAAAGTTTGATTTTTTTTAATGGCATCTTATTAAGTAACTACAAATAAACTGATGATGCAAAACACAAGAAGAGGGGCAAGCCCTCAGACCCGTAGAAGAAAGAAGGCATATAGAGTAGAGGTCCTCCAGCCTTAATCCTAAGGCACCTAGCTTTAATGTATTTGATTTGCCTAGGGCCACACCTAAAAGCACAATTGGATCTTGCTGTCGTAAAAGATTTTATCTTGCCTCAGATAGATGAGACACAATTAGTAGACAAATATTTGCAGACACATTTGCCTAATGGGCTAGTAGGATTAATCATTGGCAAAAGTTCTAATTATAAAAGAAATTTTAAAATTTTGCCAGGAGTAATAGATGCTGATATACTGATATTATAAAAGTAATGATTTGACCATTAAAATAAACTATTCAGTTACATAAGGATCAAAATATAACACAAATATTGTAATGAAATTATTTAAAGCTGCCTAACCCTGTGCTAAAAGAATAGAGAGGGCAAGGGGGTTTGGCTCTACAAAAATAGCTACATGGACACAAAAAAATCACCAAAAAAGGGCCTTTTAAAATCATTAAAGTTAATAAAAGGCTTAAAAAGGGCTTTTAGATAAAGAAACAGACAAATACTCTATAGCAAACAAAAATTGGCCCTCTGTTTGGCCTGTTACCTGAACTTCATCCACCAAACTAGGATTAAAAATGACAAATAATATAATAAAATGTATAAAAAGATTAAAATGAAAATGTAAAGATCCACAAGAGTATTTTTTGTTCTTATATAATAAGTTCTTGACCCTTCTCATTGTGTGGAAGAGATATTATAAAAAATAAATTTAAAATTAGTTACATCAAACTCTTTGAGTCTGCAAAATTTTTCATAGGGGTCACTGATATTAAGCATGCAGATTCCATTATGTAAAAATAATGATCAGCCTATATAGATGGATCAGTGGCCCGAACAACAACAATAAATACAGGCTTTAAAATCTTTAGTTCAAAAACAGTTTTTAAAAAGAAGGCCATCTAAAAAATTCCAATAGTTCTTAAAATACACAAATTTTTATAATAAAAAAATCACAAAAATGAAGGCTCTTACAAGATTTAAGAGCCATTAGTAAAACTATACATGATATGGGAGCATTGCAACCAGGGCTTCCTACACCTATAGCTGTGCCTCAAGGATATCATTTAATTGCTATTGATTTACAAGATTGTTTTGTTACAATAAATCTAGACCCTAAAGATTTCCAAAGATTTTTCCTTTAACGTACCTTCAAGTAACTTGCAGAGACTTTAAAAAAGTCTTACCACAAGGGATAAAAATTTACCTACTTTATGTCAAAAATTTGTTAGTCAAGCTATAAAAGCGACTAAAAACAAATTTCCTCATGCTTATATAATTCACTATATAGATGATATATTATTGGCTAATAAAAATAAAGATCAAACTAAATAAACGTTAAAACATATGATACAACAACTAACTGACAACCGCCTTTTTATTGCCCCTGATAAAATTCAACATAATAAGCCTTTAAATTATTTAGAAAAGTTTATATATAAAATGTCTAAAAAAAGAGCATTAGGTTTGATAAGTTAAAAACATTAAATGATTTTCAAAGATCATTAACAAATACTAACTGGGTACAACCCTGTCTGAAAATAACTACAGAAAAACTGCATGTATTATTTAAAGCATCAAAAGACGATTCTAATCCTAAATCTAAAAGGATATTGACCACAAAATGTTTTTAAAAAGATAACATTAATAAAAAAATTACAGTAAAAAAATTAATTAAAAAGTACAGCTAAAGTACAACAAATTAATTATGCTAAAATAAAAATTTATAATTCTTAAAACAACATATACTCCAACAGGTTGCTTATTCCATAAAGCTGTTTTAAAATGGTTACACTTACCACATACACAAACAAAAATGGTTGCCTCATATATATATTTATGCAGTCAATTAATAGTTAAAACTAAAATAAGATCTAAAAATTATTTTAAAATATATATAACATTATTATTCCTTATAATAAAGAACAATTTTTAACATTATTACAAAATGATGATAATTTGGGTTTAGCATTGCTATTTCATACAGGTCAAATTAAATAGCATGTCCCCCAACACCTTTTGCTAAAATTCATAAAAAATGTAAAAATAATTTTCCCCTAAAAGGTGTCAAATATGCCTTTAGAGGAAACGTTGACTATATTCACAGATGGTTCCTCAATTGGAAACTCTATGGTTTGTACTCTTAATCAACCTCCTGTAATAAAAAGGTCACCAGACATCTCATCTCAACAAACAAAAATTATTGCAGTTTTAGCTGCTCTACAACAATATTCTTAAAGGATAAATTTATACACAGATTCAAAGTATGTAGTCAATCTATTTCCTGCCATAAAACAGTTTTGCTTTCAGGTCAATTTAAAATTACTTCTTTGTTACAAAAATTGCAACAATTAATACAAAAAAGGACTAAAAAGCTTTTCATTGGTCACATTGGAGGACACTCTAATCTACGTGGTTCTCTATCCAAAAAAATTATGAAGACAGATCTATTAACCAAAGATAATTGAATTAATAATGTTTTAAAACAAGCTAGACAAAGTCATAAAATTCATCATCAAAATGCTTTAACATCAAAAAAATGTTTCATGTTGCAAAAAAAATCAATCTAGACAAACAGTTAAAAATTGCAAACAATGCCCAAAAGTATTGCATCCTTTAAAAATGGGGGTAAATCCAAGAGACATAAAGCCATAAACATTATGACAGATAATTGTAATGCATATTTCAAAATTTAAAAGATTGGCCTATATGCATTTAACTATTAATACCTTTTCCCATGCAATTCACACAACTGCCAAAACAAAAAAGCAATAAAACATGTTATTCAACATCTTTAATTTCTTTTAAAGTATTGAACCCCCCCACCCAAAACAAATAATGCTCCTGCCTATACTTCCCAATCATTTAAAAGGTTCTGTAAACCTTAAAAATAAAACATGTTACAAAAATCCCATATAATCCTCAAGGTCAAAGAATTATAAAAGTCAAACTTTAAACATTCAGCTTCAAAGGCAAAAGAGTACTCAATATTATTCTCCTCATCAAGCATTAAATCATGCATTATTTGTATTAAATCATTTAAATACTAATAAACAAGGTTTAATGCCTATATAAAAACATTGGAGTAAAAAAAAGATTACTAATTGCAGCACTTGGAAAGGGCCTGATGTCTTAATAACCTCAAAAAGAGGATATACATATGTTTCCAAAGGATGCTGAGTCACCCATCTGTATCCCAGATAGACTCATCCAACCTTTCAATAAAGGCCAAAAAAAACAAAGAAACCAAACGAACAACAACAACAACAAAAACCCTGCAGAGACAATAAAAAGAATGAAGCTGCCCCTTTCTCCTCTACAGACAGCTAAGAAAGCTACACCAACTACTTGGGGTCAATTTAAAAGGCTCATACGCTCACTTAAAAAAAACTATGGTTTCTACAAAAAAAAGACTGTTCCTGCTAAAAATATGTTTCTTGCTATGCTTACTGTTCTTACCACCCAGACAGTGTTGCTCACACACACAAAAAAATGTGGGCCTATATTCCAAACCATCCTATGGGTTGGAAAAATAATGTCATAACTGAGATGACCACCAATAATAGTGACCTATTGGAAGAGATAAAAGACATTTCTAATACACATTTAATATTCAATGTTTTACCTATACAAAAATGTAAAAATACTACTCCTATATCTGTCTCTATGACAGAAAACATTCCTCCAAAATGTTTTCCATTAATTTATAGAACATTCTTAACTGATACTCCAGATCAATCGACTAATAAAAAAGACTTATATAAAAATTAAAAATGATGGTCTTAGGATATAAAATTATAATAATTTCCTACAATACCTAAAGAAAACTTAAAAGTAAAAAAGTTCTTTAAAAAATATCAAAATAAAGATCAATATTGGGATTCATTGATTATAATGCCAAAATGGCTTAATTATAATTTTCAAAAGGCTCTTATGCTACAGCCCTATGATACTGTAGACAAAATATATGATTTTTCAATAGCTAATCCTACTTATGATTATATATC
>LOJH01049923.1:330-12771 GCA_001685095.1 Ellobius talpinus
AGCGACCCCTGCCCTGCTCTCGCCATCTTGATTTCTCACTGTCTCCTCTCTTGGTGTGCACATGTCTCACTCTCTTCTCCCTCTCTGCTTTCCCCTTCTCTGTCTCTTTCTCCTCTCTCTCTTTCTCTCTGCCCCCTTCTCCCTTCCTGCTCCATAACCCCCTGAATAAATATTCAACCTCACTCTGCATGTTGTGTCTATCCGTGTGTCTATCTCCTGCCTGCCACCCCCGCCTGGGCCACTGCTCTGGCATTTCTGCCTGCCTACTGCCACCAGGGATCCTGCAGCATATTTAAAAAATCATAAAAGAACATCAACTTTAGGACATGAACTGCTCTTGACAGCCTCACTCCATCTTTTGAATGGCCCTCCACTCTCTTATGTCCCTTCCAGGGGAGGAACAATGTAGGTCTAGGGGAAGGACATGAAGGACATCAGGCTGTGGAGAAGACTGGCTAGAAAAGGGCCTTCAGGGGTTACAGTTTTTTGCATGCCCTGCCAAGGGTGAGTCGTCCTGCCAAGGACAAGATTATCTGGCTTTTACTAACATTTGGACTAAATGTGCCTCCTCTGACTCACGGGCAAGTCCCACCCCTACCCTCTGTATACTGCTCTATGTTAACACCCAGGTATGTGCCTATAACGGAAGAGAGGGGAGCACGTGTATTGACCTTGACTCAATAATAAAGGTCAAATGGGCCCTAACTCTAGTACTGATCCTACTAGGGTCAGGAATACTCTGTGCAGCTGCCATAGGCACCTCTACCTTGATTGTTGGGAACCGAAACTTTAGGGAACTCATTTCCCAGAAAGACTTAGACTAAGGCCATTAGGAGATTCTATTTATGGGCTGGACAGCCAGGTTGACTCCCTTGCCAAGGTAGTCCTGCAGAGCTGGAGGAGGCTAGGCCTTATGAAACAGGGAGAAAAATGCCAGCCTATCAGAGGTCATTAGGTAGAATCTTGCCATGGTCAGATCAAACTTTAAAGAAAGGGAGACGTAGATCAGCTTCTCATTACCTGGTCCCCATGGTTGTCCCTTACTGTCTGTGTTAGTCAGAACATTGATTCTTATTCTGATCAGGGTAATGGTGGGACCCTGGATGGCCAGCTATAACAAATAGGGAATACATTCAGGGAAGCTGCTGGTCCTTAGGACCAACTATGCTCCTAGAACAGGATCGGCGAACGATCTGACTCATGTCCACAGAACTAGTGGGGAATATGACAGGACACAACAGTGCAGAGACTCCTCCATCTTGTTTTCTTGCTGAGTCCATTTCAGGCTTAACTAGAATTTGATCTCCGTGATGGAGAATCCAGTGGAAAATTACCCAACTCTATTTTAGGAACCAGAGGCTTCTGATAAACTGCCTGCTTGTGCAGAACCCCCTGTGGCTAACCACCTATCTTAGTCTCTGTGAAATTGCCCTGCCATAGCTGCTGAGAGAGATGCCAGGATGTTATAGGAGATCTGCTTGTTTCTGGCTGCTCGGCCCCGAAATAACCACACAGAAACTGTATTAATCAAATCACTGCTTGGACCATTAGCTCTAGCTTCTTACTGGCTAATTCTTACATCTTAATTTAACCCATTTCTATTAATCTGTGTATTGCCACGTGGCTGTGGATTACTGGGTAAAGTTCTGTCGTCTATCTCTGGCAGAGCTACATGGCTTCTCCTGACTCCGCCTTCTTTCTCTCAGCATTCAGTTTGCTTTTCTCTGCCTAGCTAAATTCTGCCTTGCTATAGGCTCAAAACAATTTCTTTATTCATCAATGGTAATCACAGCACACAGAGGGGAAATCCCACATCACCTTCTTACTACACCAGGACATGGTTTCTGCCTTCATAAGCCCTGTGCTCTGGATACTTAGTACTCTACCTAGGTCTGAATATCTCAGTGTAGTCCCAACTGGAATAAAGACTTTCAATTGGCTACAAACTGTGTCTGAATGGTTGTCTGTGGTAGGCTCCCTATAACACCCAAATGCTGTGGGATATTTACACACTGTGAGAAGGTGTCTTACTGTGATTTGTGTAATAAAAAGCTGAATGATCAATAGCTAGACAGGTGGTATAGGTGGGATTTTGAGGGAGAGAAAGGAAGAGGAGGAGAAAGCTAGGCATGTAGAAGATGCCAGGAGATATAGAGAGGAAGCAGGAGGTGCAAGATGGAAAAGAGGTAGTGTCACATAATGGGACATAGATTAATATAAATGGGTTAACTTAAGTTATAAGAGATAGTTAGGAACAACCCTAAGCTATAGGCTGAGTTTTCATAAAGAATAAGAAGTCTCCACATCATTATTTGGGAGTTGGCTGGTGGAACAGTAAAAGACTCATTATATCCAGTGCTCAACGCATGTAATATAAATTCACATAGGGCTTGAGAAAGCTGAAACAAAAAAATGTTCCAAGAAGGCTCAGTGCTTGCACAGACAGAGGAGAGACTCTTTTAAAATGCCCTGCTACTGAGCATTTGAATGGGATTTATGCACAATGGGCAACATGCTACTCAGTGGTGGGAGACTGGTAGAAGTGCCTCCTGGAAGAGCCAGGTGGTGTTTGCACATGCCTTTAATCCCAGTAGAGACAGGTAGGTCTCAGTGAGTTTGAGGCCAGTCTGGTCTACAAGTAAGCTTCAGGACAGCCAGGATAGTTAGACAGAGAAACCCTATCTTGAAAAAAAATCAAAGAAAGAAAAAAGAAAAAGTAAAGTAAGTTTTCTTCATATGACAGTTCTGGCTGTTGTGGAACTTGCTCTGTAGACCAGGCTGACCTTGAACTCACAGAGATCCACCTGCCTCTGCCTCCTGAGTGCTAGGATAAAAGGCATGTATCACCACCATGCAGCATCCAACCTATATATTTTAAGAATGTCTTCACTTCAGGATGAAAGCAAAAAAATATGTTGCATTGAGAGAGAGGTTATGCCTTTCTTTCCAGGAAACAAAACATTATGGTTCTCTTCAAAATTAATGAAGATCAGATTTGATTGGGGGAGAGCTCCTGAAAATACTGGCTGCAGACATGAAAAAAGAAATCAGGAAAAGCTACAGGACAGACGATGTATATGCTGATATCCCTTGGTGTAGAAACAGCTCCAAATATGGATGAGACGTGATAAATCTTGCTGGCTACAGAGTCTTCATGAGTTATTATTTCATGCCATCATATGACATGGATGGAGATTTGGTTATAAAGTTGACAAATGTCTTTTACCTGCTCAAACATAAAACAAAAAATCATCTTTAGCTAACATATATATATATATACATATATATGTTTCCTTTAAAATTTTATGTGTTTTCAGAAGAAAAGAACCAAACAACAATAAAGATAGGTATCCCAGGTGATCCAGCCTCTTAGAATGCTTCTGTTGCAGTTTCCTCAAAATTCCACATCCAGAACAACTTCAAAGCTGCTAGCTGAGATGGTCCAGCCTCACAGACTATTCCGGTCAGGACTTCAGATAAGTTTTGCACTTTTTCATCACACAGAGACTAAACAAAAAATAATACAACTAACTCTCCTAGGACTTGATCATTATCCCAATTTTCTCAGAGTCCCCTAAAGATGCTGTGGCTCCCAAATAGCAGGAAGCATCTAGAAAACGTGATGCCTATATTCTCAAGAGGTAAGGTGGGTAGTTTTGTTCATTCAATGTATTATGGATATTTGTCCTCATTTGGGGGGTTGTTTAGAAATTGTTGTTGGTCAGGGAGAAAGTTAAACAAAGGAGATTAGACTCAGGGATCTCATTCTGTAAAGTAAAAGGAGGATATATGAATGATAGGATAAAAAGATAGATTATTGAATCTACTTTAAAAAGCAACTATTAATCTCAAACATTTTACATCAGTATGGATTTTGTATAGTGATACAAATTTAAGGTTATTTTTGTTATAACATACTGTATAAATGTTTCTATTCTTGTTTAAGATAATTTTAAATATTGATACAAATTTAAGTTATTTTTGTTATATCGTATATATGTTTCTACTCTTTTTAAGGTATTGTACCTATACAGTTCATTTAGAAATGTAAAGTTATAGTCCTTTAAAGCTATTATTTTAAACCATTTAGGATAATTAAGAAATGCAGGTTAGTAGTTAGTCATCTATAACAAACAAGCTTTAGTCTGTTAGGAATGTTTTCAAGGTCACACAGGAATATATTTTAGATAGACAGATGGTCTTTAAACACTTCAAAAACCACCTGGGTAGTGGTGGTGCATGCCTTTAATCCCAGCACTTGGGAGACAGAGGTAGGTGGATCTCTGTGAGTTAGAGGCCAGCCTTGTCTACAGAGTAAATTTCAGGATAGTGAGGGCTCTTACACAGAGAAACCCTGTCAAAAAAAGCAAAACAAAAACCTTATACTTCAAAGACTTACAGAATATGGCATTTAAAATGTTTTTACAATCATAAGACTTTTCATGACAGTTAGATACATCTGCTCTTGGCAGCACCAATTTACTTCAAAGAAGGATGATGGGTATCAAAGAACTTCCATAGGAGTTTGCTTTCAACATTGCAAAGCCAGCTGCTGGGCACAAAACTTCCCTTGCCTTAACTGCTGACAGTATGCTGTCCAAATTGGATGAGCAGGAAACAAAAGAAGATGATTGCCAAACTTTGCAAAGATAAGGTAAGAAAGTCCTTCAAAGTTCCTGCTTCAAAAGAATATTGATCAAATATTCTAAACCTGTAAGTCAAAGATGGATGCCCCAATGTTACAGAGGAACCTTGAGGTGACTGTCCAGGCAGCCAGATATCTCTGTCATTTCTAGAGTTTTGGAAGTTGTTTGTTCTGCATTTCCTGTTTACTCAGGTAATATTTTATCCTTCTCAGGTCTCTGATGGAGTTGAAGACAAGATAGTTACAGTTATAGTTTTCCTTGTTACCAAATTCATAAAAGAAACTTATGTAGGAAATGTAAAGTTTATAAGGTTGAGAAACATATAAGCTTAAGTTGTTTGTCTACGAAGATGTTTTTAGGGTGGTAATGCAAGTTATGTTAGAAAATGGTTTAGGCATAAAACTTTGTACTCAGCAAGATAGGATAGATAATAAAATAATTTCTCCAAATTTGACAAATACAAATGGACTGGACATTGTGAATTTAGTTCTTGCTTGATGTTTCTTATTATATATAACTTTACTGCATTAGAATAAAACCTTTCCTTTTTATTTAGACAAAAGGAGTAAATGTTGTGGGATATTTGTTCACTGTGAAAATGTACTACTGTTTATTGGTGTAATAAAGAGATGAATGGCCAGTTGATAGGTAGGAGGTATAGGCAGGATTTCCAGGTAAAGAGAGGAAGTAGGATGAAATAATCAAGGCACAGAGTAGAAGCCAATGAGACATGGAGGGAATGGCCATACAGAATGAAAGAAAGGTAAAAAGTCACATGGTAAAACATAGATTAATAAAAAGCAAGTTAATTTAAGTTATAATTGTTAGTGGGACAAGCCTAAGCTAAAGTCAAGCTTTCTTAATTAATAAAAAAGTTTCCATATCATTATTTGTGAGCTGGAGGTCCAAAGAAATATCTGACCACACCGAAAGAACTCCATACTCTACCATGGAGATGTCTGCACACTTGTGTTCATTGCGATGAAGTGGCAACAACAGTTGAAAGGATAGTGAATATACACACACATCACTATACATATAAAATATTTTCATATATCACTGTATATATATGTATGTATGGAAAATAGCATACTATTTATCTGTAAAAAATGAAATCATGACATATGCAGAAAAATGGGCCTGAAAATTAGAATATTAATTGAAGTGACCCAAACTCAGAAAAAAATCATGTACCCTTCAAATTCAGATCTTAACCTTTAGTGTGCACATACACATGAACATACATGTGAACATGTGAATACACATATGAACATTTAAATAGATCCAAGTGTTTGAATAGTCTAGAATTTTTCTCTCTTTTTAATTTTTTTTGAGACAGGGCCTCAGTATGTAGCCCTAGAACTATCTCTGTAGATCAGGGTGGCCTCTTACTCTCTGATGTCCACTTGCCTTTACCTCCCAGTGTCGGAATTACAGGTGTACACCACCACACCTGGTTTAGTCTATGGGGGAAATACAAGGTGGTGAGGAAGGTGGAGTGCAAGCAAAAAGACTCATGAGTCATGAAAGATGATATCATGCTAATTTTTTTTCTAGTTGCAACTCTGTCACACCATACCTTTTAAAAATTTTGTGGTGGATATGTGAATTCATGTTTGGTCTATGGAAGCACTACCACCAATTTTGACTTTCATAAGAATCCTTTGAGGCAGTGGGTATGAAAGTGGGGCTCTGCTTTTCACTCCCTAGACTTTTAGTGCAACGGGAATTGGACACGACTGGTCACAGGATGGGGGATTTGGACATGGCTGGTCATGGGATGTGGGAATTGGACATGACTGGTCACGGGATGTGGGAATTATTGGACACAACTGGTAGCGGGAACTGGACATGACTGTCACGGAATGTATTTTTCACACTAGCTCACTTGTTTGTTTGTTTTGGGGGAGCAGTTTTGTATCTTGAACATTTCCCCTTTCTCACGTGTGGTAGGGCTGGAGAGACAGCTCAGTGTGAAGAACACTGGCTGCTTTCCCAGAGACCTGGGTTGGATTCCCAGCACCGCGATGACTCATAACCATCAGGTAATGGAACTCCGGGATTTTGGAGTTCTGTCCTCAACTAGCCCTGCAGATATGTGATAGCTGGACATACATATAGGCAAAACAGCCTTATAATACAATAATAATATAAAATAAGACATCTCCCCTTTCTCCTCTGTTTAAATGTTATTTGAAATGTATTGTTAGACATAAAATAAAGCATAGTTAACTTTTTGGAGGAGAGTTCTTGTCTCAAAAATTAAGTGTTGAGCAATTGAATAAGACATTTACTATAGATCCCTGGTCTCCACACACACATCACACCCACATTCACCCACGTGCACACATGTGCACACCCTCGATTACCTGTGTTCACATGTACACATACAAGAGATAAATTCTGGGATAAGCCTTGTAAAAAAATGAATACTTGTCTGGTGAAAATTACAACCTTTTGAAGAAAAAGTCAAAGAAATAAGTCCATGGGTAGACATTCGGTGTTCATGAACTAGAAGGCTCAAGGCAGTAGATCCTTCTCCATAACTTGCTTTTTCCAGCTAACAAAAGTTCCATCCAAGCCCTGTCCTTCACTGTTGAAGGGCAGGGTAACTTATTGTAACATTCAGGCACTGTAGCAACGGGAGGAATCCGTGCTTACCGTGCAGCATGGCAGGAACTCTTGAAAGGCCAGTCAGAGACTGATGGGACAAACTGCAATCTGGGAGCTGCAACTGTACACACAGACCCAGTGAAGGATGCACAGGGCTTTTTCTTGGGGACTACCATTTATTACTAGTTCTGAATGCTTGGCCAACCTTAGGCATGGTTCTGGTTAGCTCTTTTAAGTTAAAATAACTTTTTCTATCTACCTTTTGCCTCAGGGCTTATTACCTCTTATTACCTTCTTTCCTTCCTTTTTTTTTGAGGCAGGGTTTCTCTGTGTAGCTTTGGAACCTGTCCTGGAACTTGCTCTGTAGACCAGGCTGGCCTTGACTTTCAGAGATCTGCTAGGCTCTGCCTCCCAAGTGCTGGGATTAAAGGCATGCAGAAGTCAGTTCTCTCCTTCCATCTTCATGTAGGTTCCTGTGATTGAAGTTAGGCTGTCAGGTTTGCACAGTAAATGCTTTACCCACTCACTCCTCTCTCTGGCTCGGGGCTTACCAGTTTGTTTTTTAACAATGGAGCAAAATCAAGCACACAGTGGAGAGAGATTTTTTTTTCAAGAAATGTTGCCAACCAAAACAAAAAGGAAGAAAGAGTCAGACCCTAAACTTAAGAGTCCATAAAATTACCTTGAAAGGACTCATGGGCTTTTACATGCAAAGCAAAAGCATAAAGCTTCTGAGGAAATGCAGGAGGACATCTTGGGAGGAAGGACAAGGTAATGAGTTACTAGGTGCGACACCAAAAGTGTGGCCCATACAAGGAGACAGTGTCAGGTTGGACTCACTAGAATTAAAAAAAAAATCTGCATGCATGACTGACAAGGGAATGAAAAGAAAAAAAATTATGGGCTGGGGGAAATGGTTTGGAAGTCACATATCTGACAGAGGTGTGGTTTCTTAAATATATAGTTTCCAGGGGCTGGGATGTGGCTCAGGGGGTAAGAGGGTGTCTCTGCCAGATGGAGCCTGAATTAGAGTCTTCAGCATGCAGGTATCACCAGCTGAGCCTGGCTGTGTGCCTGCCTGTAACCCCAGCACTGGTGGGAAAAACAGGCATTTCTTGGAGCTCCTTGCTGGCTGATGGCTTAGTGGAAAAGGCTTTAGGTTCAGAGAGAAACCCTATCTCAAGGGAAAAAGGGTGTGTGAGAAACCCGACATCCTTCTCTGACCTCCACATGCATGCATAAGGGCAGCCCCTTCCAGGATAAACAAAACGAAAACCTGGAATTTTCAGAACTGTCTGTTTAAAGGGCTGGAGAGATGGCTCGGCAGCTTAGAGTGCAAACTGCTTTGCCAGAGGACAGTGTTCAGTTCTCAGCCCCACAGCAGGAGGAGTGCACCACCTGCCACTCCAGCTCCAGGGGACCTAATGTCCTCGCTGGCCTCTCTGAGCACCTGCATTCAGGCACACTCACCCTCATTCCCTGCACACAAATATACATTAGAATAAAAAAAGCAAGAAAGCAAACAAGAAATAACTGAGTATTTAAAACCAAACAATATAATAGAAAACAGGCAAAAGGCGTTTGCAAGTATCTTACCCAAAAAGTACACACACAGGCACGGAGAGGGTTTCAAGGCCACCAGCTACTAGAGAAAATCAAACAACGACTGCAGTTTTGATAAACACTGTGTGTAGATGAGAAGGCCTAACACAGTAGTGAGAGCACTGAATGGTGTGAGGATGAGGAGAAAGAGACTCCGTATTGCTAGTGAGAGCAGAAAATGGCCCAGCCCTTCTGCAAAAATAGAGAGACCCTGTCTTGAAAACAAACAAAAACCCTAAAAATGGAGTTATATCACCCCAAAATTGTAATGTTAGGCATATAGCTTAGAAAAAATTAAAATTCAGCAGAAAGTTGTAGCAGCTTTATTTGTAACAGACCCAGACTAGGAACCCCTCCAATGTACATGCTACACCATGGAGTACTACTCTATAGCTCCCTGAAACCCCAAACAAAAGCCAACCCTAGTCAGTAATTTGGACAAGCCTTAGAAAAGGTACTACTGCTGATTGAAAGTGAAGGTCAGCTTCACAAGTGCACAGGCTGCATGCTTCTACTCACGTGACTTTTGGAGTTACGGAGGTGGAGGGAAAATCGTTGGTTGCCAGAGCTTAGGAATGGAGGTAGGGTAGGTGTGGCTACAAAGAGTTCCACAGGAGGACTTTGTGGTCTCCCGTTAAATATATGGGCTGAAGTTACATGAAGTTACGCAGGCTGTAAAACTGCATAGAGTGTTGGGAGGTGGTGGCACATGCCTTTAATCCTAGAACTCCGGAGGCAGAGGCAGGCGGATTTCTGTGAGTTCGAGGCTGGCCTGGTCTACGAAGTGAATTCCAGGACAGCCAGGGCTACACAGAGACACCTTGTATCAAAAAACCAACCAAACAAACAAACAAACAAACAAACAAAAACAAAAGCAAAAACATGAGTTCATTTAAAGAAATATTATGAGACAGAGATGAACAGTCGCTGTGAGGGTTCTAACGCACATCACTGTCACTGTAGGGAAAGAAATGGTACAGAGCCTGCGATTCTGGCTTCATACCCTGCAGTGTGGCTTTAGACAATTTCTTGCCTCAGTTTCTTCATCTCTGGGCAGGTGCATTCTGAAGCAGACTTGCAGACTGACTTTCCCTTAGGTGCAACTGTTTGCTTCATTGACAATGGAGACCAGGCCCTAAATTTGTTTGGTGGTCCTGGTGAGGCAGCTGTCTGTCAGTCACCTGAAGTGGACAGAGGTGAAAGGTTATCCAGGATGCCCAAGTTGGGCACAGGTATAAACAGAGGGGCAAGTCTGAGCTAACTGAGAATGTGTGTGCTCAAATGGCCTGGACAGACAGTGCAAAAGTTTGGGTATATAGCTAAGTGGGAGAGAATTTGCCTCACACATTTATTTTCAAGAACACACACGCACACAAACTGCACACATACATATGTACAACACATATGTACGAACACAATTGCCTCTGACCTAGCTTATCACCAAGTCACCTCCATTCTTATGTTTTAGGACACTGGTGGTACTACAAGCTGGCCTGGATTTCTCGTTAACTTTTATTTTTTTAATTTTATTTTTATGTGTATGTGTGTTTTGCTTGCATGCATGTTTGTGCACTATATATGTGCAGTGTCCAAAGACACCAGAAGAGGGTGTCTGATAGATACCCCTGGAACTGGAGTTACACACAGTTGTGAGCTACCGTGAGAGTGCTGGGAATCAAACTCTGGTCCTCTAGAAGAGCATCCAGTGCTCTTAACCATTAAGCTACCTCTACAGCCCCCTCCTTCATATATTTAAGGAGCCATAAGAGGAGGGAAAGGGTAGCTGGGGTGGCATCCTGGCCAACAGTTACATCTTGCTCCCCGGAGAATAGCTCAGGATTCAGAGACATTTGCAGAGCTCCTGCTCTGGACATGCAGGCCCTGGAATCCCTTCAGAGCTTTTGTGGGTTAAGTCAGGCCTTGGGGCTCTAGAGCCAAGCTTCTCACCAAAAGTAATGGCCAGGAAGAGCTTGCCGATTACAAAGTGATAGCACTGGCATTCTGTGTCCAAGGTGGAATGACACCATCCTTCCTTCTATATAACTGCAAGACCAGCAAATACCTGTGGGAGTCAGGTTCCTAAGAGCAAGAGGTGCACACTGAGCATCTAAAAGCAAAATAGAGGTCAGAGAGGCAAGTACCTGAGAGGCAGAGATAGGTGGATCTCTGAGTTCAAAGCCAGCATGGTCTATAGGGCTACATTGTGAGACCCTGTTTCAAAACAAACAACCCAAAAACCTAACATTATTAGGAAATTGAAAATGATAACCCACAGAGAGAAAATATTATATATAATATAATATAAATGTAAATTTTACAAAATCATTCAATAATAAAAAGATCAAACAATGGACAAAGGGAATGTTAGCTGTGGCTCTGAATATGGGTCTCAGTCCATTTTACTCCTCTATAATAAAATGCTCGGAAGCAAGTATGGACTGTAATTTATTGCTCACAATTCTGGAGGCTGAGAGTTCCAAGGTCAAAATGTTAACATCTTGGGAAGACTGACCTGCTGTTTCCAAAATGACAGAAAGGCAAAGACAGGGAAGGAACAGAGAAAAGCAAAGAGGGTGGGAGAGAAGGAAGTGGGGGAAGAAAACAGAGAGGGATTTAAGTCTTTTTCTGTCCTGCTACCCCTCTCCCAAATAATGACACGGAGACTTTTTTTTAACTGTGAAATCCCAGCTTGTAGCTTAAGCTTGTTCCTAAATAGCTCCTATAACTTAAATTAACTCATTTATATTAATCTATGCTCTGTCATGTGGCTGTTACCTCTCTGCCTGCAAATTCTGCTTGTTCTGTGTCTCCTGGCATCTCTGCCATTCTTCTTCCCAGAGTCCTCTCTATTCCTAGAAGTCCTACCTATACCTCGTGCCTAATTATTGGCCATTCAGCTCTTTATATACATATCTTCACACCATGTGCAAATATCCCACAACATTTCCCCATTTTTGTCCAAATAAAAGGAAAGGTTTAACTCTAACACAGTAAAACTATATACAACAAGAACAATTATCAGTTAAGAATTATATTCACAATGTCAGTCTATGTATATTTTGCAAATTCAGAGAAAAATTTTCATTATCTCTTCTATCTTGGTGAGTCAAAGTTTTGCACCTAATTTACTTTCTGTCCTAATTTGTATCACCAACCCAAAACTATTTTTTTAGACCTGAAAACATTTTCTTAGATAAACAGCGTAAGTTCATATGTCTCTCAACCTTATACATTTTACACCTCATTTGTGAATTTCTTTTCTGAATCTGGTAACAAGGAAAACTGTAACTGTATGTATATAGTCCTTAACCCCATCAAAGATCTGAGAAGGATATACTATTACCTGTTTAAACAGGAAGTGCAGAGTAAACAGCTTCCAAAACTAACAACACATACATCTGGCTGCCTGGACAATCACTTCAAGGTTCCTCTATAATGTTGGGGTATGTATTCTTAGCCTGAATGCTAGAATATCTGACAGATTTTTCTGTAAAGCAGAAATTCTGAAGAACTGTTCTAACTTTCCTTGACGAAGTTCAGTAGTTGTTTTATATATATATATATATATATATATATATAT
>LOJH01049924.1:0-11088 GCA_001685095.1 Ellobius talpinus
TGGCGCCCAACGTGGTAATGAACTCCACGTAAAACCTGAGAGAGCTTAATTTTACATGAGGTCTCTGCCCTGTTGCTGAAGAGTGTGCTGTGTACATAGGCTTGAGCACAGTTTCTTCACCCTGTATGCAGTTTCTTCTAAAAGCCCTATGTAGCCCTCCAAAGAACTTGGCACCATGGAAGAATTTGAGTTCTACGGCCCCTTCTCACCACTTAGAAATGGAATGGACAGTATTTACGGTCAAGGACCCCAGGCTCAGAAGCATCATTGAGCAGAACCCCAAGGGGAGCTCTTAATATGGCCTTCCTTCAATTTTTTATTGTGAATGGACAGGAGGCAGTGAGGATGGACCATTACTCAGAAATGCAAGTAAACCGCTTTGACTTGTTGATGTCACTATTAGATTGAGTTAGGTCCAGAACCACCATGGAAGGAGGGATTAAAAGAAGAAAACCTTTGATGAAATAGGCACATTTTTAGTTCCAGCTGCATTAAGAGGAAAGAAAAAAGACTCTAGAATCAGGCTCTAAGAGACAGTTGTAGATGATACAAATTCTATGGATACATCTATACATTCATCTATCTATCTACCTATCATCTACATATCATCTACCTTTCATCTACCTATCATCTACCTACCTATCATGTATCTATCTACCTATCATCTATCATCTATCTATTTATCTATTATTTACCTAACTATGCACCATCTATCTTACATAGCTATCTACATGCCTATTATCTATCTATCTATCTGTCATCTATCATCTATCTACCTACCTATCATCTACCTATCTATCTATCATCTATCTATCTACCTACTTACCTATCTATCATCTGTCTGTCGTCTATTCACCTTTTATCTAAGAGGTTAGATATCTCATCAGCCACTTGCTCACTATCTCCCTGCCTCCTCACTCTCTCTGTGCTTTGTTTGAGTATGCATGCAGCTAGATGCGCCTCTTTAAACCCATACAGTTAGAGGTCTTTGATATCTTCTTCTGACCCTTTAGGAGAAACTCTTACTTTCTGTTTCTTAGAAAATTGAGATCTCTGCTCTAGTCAAGTCCTGATATTTTAATCCTTTTGTGAGATGCAGTGAAGGAAATGATGGTGAAATATACAGGCACCTAAGGAGGTTCGACTTCTGGTTGTCAGGGTCCTGGCAGCTGATGTGGTATCTGCAGCACACAGGGTAACGTGCTCTTTTGGTCTGTTTTTATTCACTTGGCTGTACAGTTTTCTTCCAACTGGACCACTCTGCTGTTGTCCTCCAGGATTTACCTTGTAAATCTTCACATCCCACCATCTTATTGCCTTGCATTCCATATTCCAGCCTCGCTGGTGTATTTATTCCTGGTCCTAACCCTACCTGTGTGTGCTGATCCCTAAGATTGGAGCATCCTCCTTGATCCTGTTTCTGGATGTGGCTGTCCCTGATCCTTTCTGGTGGCTTGGTGCTTCTGCAATACCAGCCACCTCACGGATGAGGCACAACCCTGCTTTCCAAAAAGTGTCTGCTTGCCCCTGGAACTGGAGCAACTTAAAGCCGATGGCTGCCTCATCCTTTCCTGTATCCAGTGCTGCTATAGATGTAGCTCAACAAATAATCTCAATTTTTCTTATTTCAAGTAGGCTTTAATTAAAAAATTCATAGATGCCTCTTTTCTAATATTACTAATCTCTCGGTTTCTCTAATTTCTTAACATCAGAGCAAAGAGAACTACATCTCACTACCCTTTGCCTCATTTTAGATATTTTTATCATTACATTTTACTTTTTATCCAATGGTATAACCTGTGTAGGACCATGGAAATCATTAAAGAATATGAAACTAGGCTGAAAGAATGTTCAATTATGTATTTAACTCGTTTCTGTTTCTCTTATGAATATATTACAATTTTTATGGCTGTTACTGATCTCATATTTCAATTTTCTGTTGGAATTCTAATGCACTCACTTTTTGAAGAAGTCATGCGTAGAGTCACACAGCTCAAGGCTCATGGGATTTGGGGGTTGCCTTATTCATCATCTTCCTTTGCAGAGAAACTGGGGGAGAGGTGGACAAATATTTGCCGGGATTGCAATGGGACAGATATGGACCTAGATTACACAGTGTCATGCTCCAGATTTTATTAATCTTTTAAATAACGATCTCGGGGGGTTGTTGTTTTCCCACTTTTTGTAGTTATTGATTTTTACATCATTTTTATTACATATTTTCTTCTTCATATTTTAGTTTCAATTCTCCCTCTCTTTCTCTGATTGCCTAGAGTGAAATCTTACATTATTTATCTTAGTTCGTTCTTATTTTCCAAATAAACATTCAACACAACAAATTTTCCCATAAGCACCACCATAAGCTTTTCAAAGCCTCTCACAGCTTTGAAAAGTAGTATTTTTATTTTCATTTATTTCAAAATTATTTAGAATTTCTCTTGAGAGTTCCCCATTGGTGTGTTACTATGCAGAAAGGTATTGCTTAATTTCCAAGCAATATGGGATTTTCTAGCTATCTGTTATTGATTCCAGTTTAATTCTGCTGTGGTCTGAGTGCTGACGCTGTATGCGTTCTATTCTTTTGACAACCCAGAACGCGGTCTGCCTCACTGTATGTCCCATATGAGACTGAAAAAAATGTAATCTGATGTCATTGCATAAAATAGTCTATAACTGTCCATTACAACCAGCTGATTGGTGGAGTCATGAGCTCAGGCCCGCCCATACTAACTTCTGCCTGAGGGATCTGTCTGTGAGTGACAGAGGGGTGTTATAGCCTCCAAACATAATAGTAGAGGGATCTATTTCTTACTTCATACAGTTTGGTGCTTTTGTTGTTGTTGTTGTTGCTAGGGGTTCACATTATGAATTGCCTTGTATTCTTTATGACTGTTATTCGCCTCTTCAACCTTAATAACATTTCTTATTGTGAAGTTGGTTCCTTCTGAAATAAGTAAGCCACCTCCAGCTTCTTTTAATCATTGTCCATATGTTCTATGTTTTTTTTCATCTCTTTAGTTCTTCAACGCATGTCTTTGGGGTTTCTGTAGACAATATTTCATTGAGTTTTGTACCTTTATCCATGTTGAAAATCTGCGCATGCCTGTGAGTGCATGTGTACACACATGCACATGTAGATACACATGCATGTGCAGGTATCCATGCATGGGAAAGCCAGAGAATGCCCTCAGGTGTTGCTCCTCAGGAGTCATCCACCTTGTTTTGGGGGCAGAATCTCTCATGGATTGACTTGGAACTTGCCAGTTAAGTTCTACTGGCCAGTCAAGGGGCCCCAGGAACCAGTCTGTGTCCACCTTCTCAATACTGGGATTATAAATCTGTGCCACCACACCTGGCTATTTGTAATCTGTGTTCTAGGCACCTAAATAAGGTCCTCATGCTTGCAAGGCATGGAAGAGAAGGTACAGGAAAACCTTTCATTTCTCAGACCTCACTTTCCGGGCCTAGTCTCTCTCTTCTGACTGCTGTATTTAGATCACTGACGTTTAAACTGGCCATCGATAGAACTGAACCCACATCTAGTGTTTTTGATGCCATTTTCTCTTTATTCCCCTTTCTCTTTTTCCCATTTTCCCCAAAAGTTTTTCTACCCTTGTTACAACTGAACATTTTATATGATTCCATTGTCTTTATAACATATAAATCAATTTCCCCCTTTATTCTTTCTTTTTTGACTTATCTTTTTAATGGTTGTCCAAGAATTGGCACTGTGTATCATAAGCAGTTCAAATCCACTGTCAAGCCACACCCCCACTGGATTGGTACTTTAAGCCACAATTCCCTTGCATGTGTACTTAAGGTAACTTAACACAAAATATTCTTCCCATCTTTACCTTATTGCTGTCACTTATTTCATTGAGGGACATCTATAAAAAAGAATATCAAATACATTATTGATATCACCATTTTGAACACCATTGCTTCAATCAGAAGAAAATGATTTTTTTGACCTTCACTTAATCATTTTTCTGATGCTTCTTTGTTCTTGATATACTCCAAGTTTCTGGAATTTTCCTCTCTCCAAAGAATCTCTAATATGTTTCCTTGCATGGAGAACCACTTATCAATATTTTCCTTATTTTTCCTCCCTGAGAAAGTCTTTTAATCTCCTACACACTCCTTAAAAATATTTTTTTAATTTAGGTATACACACGTGAGCCTATGTATGTGTGCCACATGTATGTAGCACCCACAGAGGCCAGAAGGAGTTCAGATCCCCTGAAACTGGAGTTATAAGAGGTTGTGAGCCACCACATGGGTGCTGGGAACAAAACCCGAGTCCTCTGAAAGAACACTCAGCACTTTAAAGCACAGGACTGTCCTTCCAGCCCTCTCGTGCACATTTTTATTTATTGTTTAAAATTTAAGAGCAAATCTCTAACTCAAGATGACCTTGGACTAACTCCATAGCTGACAATGACCTTGAAACTCTGATGCCCCTGCCTCTACTTCCCAAGTGTAGGATTGATTACAGGTGTGCACTACCACACCTGGTATTGCTGACTGAAGTCAGAGCTCCAGACATGCTAGGCTAGCTCTACCAGCTGAGATACATCCCTAGCCCCTCCCCCTGCATTTCTGACAGATAAATTCACAGGTTATAGAATTTCAGGTGGTTGAGCTTTCTCTCAGCGCTTCTGATTTACATTGCCCACAGAGGCAACTGCTTGGGAATTTCTGCTCCAGTCCATTTGAAGTCTCTGGATCCAACTAGTGTCTACTTCTCCAGCCTTGGAGACTGCTTTGTCCTCATCTTCTGGTGGGTCTGAGAAACGCTGGGGCTTCACATTAGTTCATCTGTTTCCTGGTTAGAACAGTGGTTTCCTCTCAGATCTTTACATACAACACTGAAACCGAAAGTCTCTTGTGGCATTCCCCCAGACAACTGCCTTGATTCTATTTAACCTTGATGACCATGGCTTAACCCTGTGCAAATAAGGTAAATTATGCGTGTCTTCCACTAGCCTCTGAAAACCAGTGCTCATGGTAGAGTTCTCTACTGTTACTGGGATCAGATTTTCTTTGCTGTTTGGGAAACAGGACTAAATGTCACTCCGCTGAGGTAGCTGGATTCAGGTTGCCATCATATTTTAAGTTGGATCATTTACTCATGCTGTGCACAAATTGACACCACAGGGACATAAATTTAGGACATAGCAAATCTTAAGTCAAAGTTCTTAAGCAGGAGTAGCCAGAAGTTCCTCTCCATGCCCATCCTTTGCCCACCAAAAGAGAATCCCATGTTTGCCACCTGAGTGACAGGAGACAGACTCAGGAAACCAGTGCAGACAGGATACTAAGAAACCCAACAGTCTGGGCAGAACAAAAATTTGCTACAGACTCTTCAATCTGAATGCTTGTTGCTGTTTTAAGATGCCTAGGTACAGTTTGAGGTTCCTTTTGAATTATGCTTTTGGCTGCCTGACTCTGGATCTTTGAATAGACCATTACACCATGATTTAACCACGTGACCCTTAAATTTAGAAGAGTTATAGACATAGCTCTCCTCCCAGCCCCCGGGGCTGCCTAGCAGGGCTTATCTGCCTAAGCATGCCTCCTGTTCTCTGGGCCTACATTTTCTTATAAGCAGGTAATTACTTCAAGGATGAAACAGAAAGTAGAAAATGACACAAAATCTATAAAATAGTTGCAGAGAAGAAATGCATTCTGGCTTGGCACAAATAAAAGGAATTCTTGTTGTTGTTGCCAGAAGAAAGTCGGGGCTCATTTTCAGGACTGTGAAAACCTCAAAGCTTTGCCTGGAGGAATTTCTTCCAGCAAGAGGACTCTGAAAATTTCTCACTTTGATCTGCCTTGTTTGATCCGTGGAAAGCAATATCGGCAATATCTTAGGGTTCAGCAGAGCGCCCCATTAAACTGCCATCACTGTGAAATGATTGCATCTGCATAATAGAGGCAGATAGGATGCAGCCTTTAAGTTTAGGCATCTTGTGTGTCCTAGACATCACGGACAGTCACCTTCGATGAATACATAATCCGCCAGTCTTCAAGCATCCACACTGATTGGAATGTGAGCTGGAGCTCTCATGCCAGGCTTGGCACGACCCTGAGTATGAGGTAACCTTTAAACCACTCCTAGTTTCAAACCCCAGCCTTAAACCAACCCCAAATGAACCCACTCATAGCAAAGCCTGTTTTATAACTCAAGTTAGTAAGATGTTATTTAAATAAACATTTCTGCAACACCCTAGTGAGTACTTGCAAACTATGGGTTTCTCGTTGCTGAGAATAGAGAAGCCAGCTACTTAGAATTGAGACGGTTTCCTGTCCCCTAGCTACTGTGGAGTCCCCAAAGTGGTCCATAGACACCTGGTTTCTCATCTACTCTGCTGAGGAAAATCAAGATGGATTATAGCAGGCTTTCTTTGGGGTCACCAGCTCCCAAATCGTGACACAGAGATATAGTGGTATAGTATTTGTGTTTTGATAAATAAATCAACCTGAAAATCAGAAAAGCAAGGCAGTCAAGCCACTAGAGAAGTCTTAACCTCTACCAAGATTGAGCGACCTCAAACTAAACAGCTAAGCCTCTCTCACTTCCCATTTTATATTCCCTTTAGTGCTTGGATTAAAGGTGTGTGGATCCATAGGACTGGGATTAAAGGTGTGAGCCAGCACCACCTGGATTTGTTTCTGCATTGATCTTGGGTAGTCCAGGGTGGCCTTGAACTCACAGAGATCCATAGGACTCTGTCTCCCAAATCCTGGGATTAAAGGTGTGTGTCACCATTACCTGACCTCTAATGGCTTTGGCTTTGCCTCTGGTCTTCAGGCAAGATTTATTTATCAAAATACAAATAATAAACCACTACACAGGGACTTATTATTAGTTATAAATGTTCGGCCTTGTCTTAGGCTTGCCCCACTAGCTCTTATAACTTAATTTAACCTGTTTCTCTTCATCTACCTTTTGCCTCGAGCCTTTTTTATCTTTCTTTCCTTCTGTATGTCCTACTTTTCCTGCTTCTTCCTTGCCTGTCTGGCTGGTGGCTGCCTGCTGGCTGGCCCCAGCCATCTCCTTCTTTTCCTCCCTCATTCTCTTCTCTTTCTTCTTTTTCCTCTCCCAGCCTAGATTCCTCCAACTTATTCTCTCTGCCTGCCAGCCCCAGCTCCCCCTCTACCACCTAGCTATTGATCATTAAGCTCTTTATTAGACCAATCAGGTGCCTTAGGCAAGCAAGGCAACACATCTTTACATCATTAAACAAATGCAGCATAAACAAATGTTACACATCTTTACGTAATTAAAATAATATTCCATAACAATGGGTAGTGGAATGTATATGGCAAATGGATGTCCTATGAGGTGGATAATATTGTAGCTCTAAGCAAGGTCAGAAAATAGTAATATAAAAAATGACAGTGTTTATTGAATATTGTATAAACAGGCTCTCCTCCGGGTGCTGTAGCAAAGTCATCTCACACATGATCAAATGGAGCTGACTCCACAGACTCTGAATGTCTGCATGGCAGGCACATCTATAAATTTTTTATTTAGGCTTCTTTGTAGGATGATTTGTTGTGTAGGTATCTGTGTGAGTGTATACACACATGTATGTGGAAATGTATGTGTGCTTATGTATGCACACGGAGTCCAGAAGAGGCCAAGGGGTGCCCTCTTTTATTAAAACACACCTATTCCTACTAGGTAGGCTCTCTCTCCGAATCCAAGGCTTGCATTTTCTCAGCTAAATTTGTATTTATGTACTCTTGTTTCCTCAGGTTTTGATTGTGTTTTCTGGTGCCGAAAGGAGTTATTTCTTTAAACCAATGTGCCCAGTACCTAGAGACATTGCACAGTAAGAGGGGTGACACCCAAGAGGGTTGATCATCTGCTTAGCAATTAAGCAGATCTCGGAAAGTGAGCAGGTTTGGAAGGCTCTCCAGCAAACTGTGGAGCTCTCTGAGCCCCACATCCTCACCTGCATACCAGAATGAGTACAGGAGTCAGCTCTCGGGTTTCCAACAGAATTGATGGGACCACATTGAATGCCTGGCAGTCTCAGATGTCTGGTAGATGTTGTAACTCAGACCTGTCCCCTGCTCCCCAAGTCACTGAGCTGAAAGCATTGGAGTTCACTGTCCACTGTGAGCTCCTGACTCACAAGACTTTGCCATGCCTTTGATAGAGAGACCTGAGTATTTTATCATCCAAGTTGGAGAAGCCCATGGTGCCTAAGAGAATAAAAATAATAGAAGCACAGTCTCTGGTATCCTCCAGTCCGAGCACCTTAAGCTCTCTGTCTTTTCTAGAAACCTCTAAATTCCTCTAGAAAAAAAATATTTGAGGCCTCAAAGCAAGGAGAGGGATGGGTCCTTTGTGCTTTTCCAAAGGTAAGTATGCAGAAGGGTGGTTGGTTCAGAGGCTCAGGCATGTGTCTGGGCACAGTGCCAGCACTCCTGAACTCAAGCTAATGTCGTTCAGAGGCATATTTCCTGTGGATATAAGATTTGCTCCAGAAAGTATTAGTGCCCCTCCGCCCACTCTCTGGTTCTATGGTAGAGGACAGAAACGCCTTGCCTTTAAACTAACACCTTGTAGACTTCAGGGACATCCACAGAGCAAAGGGGTCAAGGCAGCGCTCTTCTTAAAAGTAAAATTCACAAATGTGGCCCTCAGTTTTTTTATGACTGAGCCAATATAAAGGATCACAACACACATTGCCAATAATAAGTAATCCCCTCTATGTACAGCACTTCCTAGTTCTTTCAAAACCTACCATCAAAGAGACTGCACGGTGCCACAAGCACAGGCTATGACTAAATTCTTGCCCGCTTTCCTGCTAGGTAGAGGGAGTCACACTGTGAGCTGATGGGTTTAATCTCAACAAGCAGACAGAGTAGGAAGGTGGGTTGGTTGGATTTCACCAGACATGAGAGAAATGAGGAGGATGCCTGCTGGGAACCCATTCATTTGTCTAGAGAAAGCTCTCTGTGTTAACCTTTTCTAACACTAAAGGCCAATCCCTCAGGTATCTAACGAGTTAGTCATACAACTATAAAACAAGATACTAGATTCTCTCCACTTTCCTGAACAAGTAAGCCAAGCAAAGCACATACTTACACTGAATTCTGACATGTAACTATATCTATTATGACCAAAGTTTAAAAGCTACGTTACTATTTGAGGGTATCTCACAAAGTTCTGCATGGTAGTGCTTAGTCCCCAGCATGATGGCATTAAGGATGTAGAATCTTCAGGAGGTGTAAAGGTTGTTGAGGGGACCACCCTCAGAAGAGAGTAATGTAGCTCTCTTAAGATACCTGTGTTATGGTTTGGATGCTGATCAAGTTTCATTTCTGTTGCTGTGATAAAAAAAATGCTCTGACAAAAAGCAACTCAGGGGAAATAAATGAATGAAATTTATGCCCTGGCAATGCTGAAGCATGCATGGGCAGCCCGTATATGGAGGTTCTGTTGAATTTGTTCATATTGGGTTTCATGGTCCAAGTTGATGAGGATGACTGACCAGGTCTCTTCCTCAAGAGGACACCAGACTTCATTACAGATGGTTGTGAGCCACCATGTGGTTGCTGGGACTTGAACTCAGGACCTTTCAACAAGCAGGCAGTGCTCTTAACCGCTGAGCCATAACTCCAGCCCTGATGAATGATCTTAGGGGAGGAAAGGCCTAATTTCAGCTTACAGTTCCAAGTTAACAGTCTACCATTGCGGAGAAACCAACACAGGAAATTTAAACAGCTGCTCCTATCAGAGCCACAGCAGTAGCCAAGAAGAAGGAGAAATGATCGCATCCATCTCGCTTGCTTACCTGTGCACAGCTCAGTTTTCCCATTCCCACACAACTCAGAACCCTCTGCATAGGGAATGGTGCCACCCACAGTGGGCTGGATCTTCCCAGATCAATTAACTAAATTAAGACCATCACTACAGACATGCCCACAGGCCAACCCAGTGTAGTAACTCCCTCACTGAGACTCTCTTCTTAGCAGAGTCTAGTTGTGTTCATTCGGAAAAGCTAACCCTCACAGATATGTAAATGTCCCCCACAAGCACATGCATTTATTTGGTCATCAGCTGGTGGTGCTGTTTCAGAAGGTTGTTGAGCCTTCGGGACCTAGGACCTAGCTTGGTGGGCATGGCCATTAGGGAGGGGACTTTGAAAATTATATCTATATCTAGTTCTGGCCCAAGATCTCTTTTCTTCCTAGTTGGTACCATTTAAGAGGTCATTGCTATAAAATTCTCCTGCCATGTATGAACCACCCACCATGCTTTTCTGTCATGTAGGCTGTACTTCTAGTACTGTGTGCTGAAATAAACCTCTTATCCCTTGAGTGGTTTCTGTCATAGATCATGACAATGACACTTATCTAGATGCCCATGAGCACAGGTTGTTACACCAAGAGTAAACCTGGTCCCTGAATCTCTCCTGCTCCCTAACTGGTCATGTGATCTCTCCACTTCACGTGTATCCATACACAATGCTGCCCTCTATGTTGTGACATAGGCAGAATGCCCAAATCAGAGCTGGGCAGATGCCAGCACTGTGTTTTTTACTTCTAAAATTAATTGTGTTCCATATAGAGCACCTTTTTAAAAAAATAGATTACACAGTCTCAAGGGTTTTGTTGTAACACAAAATGGGCTAAGGCATCTCTAAGCAGAGACTACACGTTCATTTCCCAGCCGCCCAGACCTAAATAATCACATAGAAACTCTATTAATCACAATACTGTTTGACCTATTAGCTTAGGATTCTTATTAACTAATGCTTACATCTTAAGTTAACCATTTCTGTTAATCTGTGTATCACCACAAGGCTGTGACCTACTGGTTAAGGTTCCAGCTTTCTGGTATCTTTCTTCTTTGGCAGCTACATGGCATCTCTTTGACTCTGCCTACTCTCTCTATATATCTCTGTTCAGATTTCCTGCCTGGATTTAATCTGGTAAGCCATTGACTGAAACAGCTTTATTCATTAGCCAATAAAAGCAACACACATACGGAAGGACATCCCACATCATCTCCCCCTTTTCTGTCTAATTAAAAAGGAAGGTTTTAACTTTAACATAGTAAAATTA
>LOJH01049926.1:821-12770 GCA_001685095.1 Ellobius talpinus
TACAGATGGTTGTGAGCCACCATGTGGTTGCTGGGAATAGAACTCAGGACCTTTAGAAGAGCAGGCAATGTTCTTAACCACTGAGCCATCTCTCCAGCCCCTAACATTCTTTCTTATGTGCTTTCAATAAAGTATCACTCTCACTGTTTACCCAATATTTTGTTGAATCTACATTTCACCTTTACTTCTATGTCTAAAGATCTGACATGAAGTTCTAAAAGTCCACTTAAATGTAGTCAGTACCAACATTGAATAATTCCAATTTTTAATCAGTTCCAGTATACATGACAGTCATTTTTGACCCCACTCTCAAAGCTTCACAAATACCCCCTTAAAGCCCTAGGAATAAGGTCATAAAATGTAGAAAAGACCCTTAGATGGAAAGAATCAACTCCATGAAAGCAACACAACCACTCTTGATATCTAACTTATAAAATCCTCTGAATTCAACTGCTCACTCTTAAATCAAGATCCTATCATATCATTTTTGTCTAATTATACTATGCTTTATTTCTTTGTCCTATTATCACTTTATACTATGAAAAACACAAAGCAACACCAAGAATCATGTAATATAACTGTTTGTTTCAAGCAAAGTATAACTAAGACAAAGAAGAAAACACTAAATTGGCTATCTAGTAAAATAATGGATTATAGTTATTACATTAAAATATGAAAATATTAAAGTCAAGTTGATCTGATGGCTGTAAACTTTTCACTATAAATTTGCTGAAATAAAAATATTCTGATAGCTACTAAAAATAACAAATGGGAGTCCAAATATTTCAAGTGGCAATGATAAACTGGTATAATTAGCAATGAGGACCATCCATGATTTATAATTATCACTCCAGGTTTTGCTTTTAGTATAGTATTCAAGGAGAGATATTCAATAGTTCATTTTTCTGCCATGATGGGGATGAGTCCAGGACCTTGGGCATGCTAGATAATATGGGACCCCTGAGCTACATCCCTCAGTCTTATACACTTTATAAAACACTGTGGTAAATGCTCTGCACACACTTAGTAGATTACGTGTGGTAAATAATTTTTGAATGATAACATTTCAAATTATAAGTAAAGGTACATGTATGTATATGTATATGTATATGTATATATGTATGCATGTATATGTCTTCAGTCGCAAAACTGAACATTTAGTATAGCCCATGGAAATAAATACAGATAAAAATGTACAAGATTTTAATTTAACAGTTAACTGTAGTGAGGCATGCTGTTATACATGCACAGATACCATACATGAGGATTCTAGACATCCTGAACAAGTATTTGTGAAGAATAAGAATTAAAATGCAAAATGTTTACTAATATAAACAATAGCACCCATGTCTCTATTTGCTTGACATTTTCATAGATATTAAAGCAAAGTACAAACAGATATATGGTCACTGTTCCCATGACACAGCATCCTTTGAAAGATAGCTATACTAAGTAGATATAGTTCAAATAAATGAGATACTCTGAAAGGAATCTGATTCCCGTAGTCTTTTATACAATTTAATCTACCCTGGGCAGGGATGCAGGGGCCTCTTCACTCAGGAAGTACAAGTTGACTAGGGACCACAGAATCTTCCAGTTAAATGTGGAGGAACTAATACTTTTATTTACTTCTTTAGCTTTTTGAATCACCTAGCATGGCCTCTGTTGACAGAGAAATATTTCTCTAGGGCAAAGATGAATGAAACGGATCACAGGAGAACCACATTAGCAGTTTCTGGAAGCTGAAACTTTTAAAGTGTCACTGACTAAACCATAACTCACTGAAGGCACAACCCCAAGCCACTCTGTGCACGGAAAGTCACCTGGAAACAAGCAGACCCCTGGTGAGAATCAGCTCTGAGAAGCTCTGGCTAACCCTGAAGGTGGAGGAGAGGTAGAACTGAAAACAAGAAGGCTGGTAAATGCCTGTTCATTTTTAAAAGCACCAGGGATACATGGCTACCTTTTTGGTTCTTCAAAGAGGGCTGCAAAGCTATACTCACAAGATCTCACAAAAACAAGTGGAAGACACCAAGGTGTGCTTCCCAGCCCACAGTGAAATACTGAGAAAAAGACACTGTCAGTGTCTCCGATCATTTGCTTACTGAAGTCACTATTAGTTACACCTAACTGCATGCACAGAGCTTCCCATTTCCATTAGTATTGTACTAAGTATGGATAGTAAGCAGTCTCGCTCTATCTGACAAAAGCATCCAGCATGAGAACAAAACAAGAAGAAAAAAATGACGTTGAAAAAGTATAGGCAATACTATAAACTATAAAAATAATCTTTCAATAACAGAATATCAGACAACTAAGATCAGATAAAATTAAAAGGCATATTAATAAAGTTATAAAAATGTTCTCTAAGAGGGTCTTAAAACTGCAGTCACGTGACCTGAGACTATCTTGTGAAGAGCTCAGGAGTGAACCAGTGACAGCACACTGCTCTGTTCTCCATCCCAGCACACAAATCAAAATAAAGAAACACAAATCAAAAACAATGGGAACCAACAGATTATGAGTGCAGGAGGCTCAACAATTTAAAAATTCCCACAATGGTAGAAGGGGTTAAATTATAAAAGAAATCAAGCCCCAAATTTCTATGAAGTAAAGAAGGCTGCTTGTGGATCCAAAGGAATATGCAACTCAAAAAGTAAGAGAAATAGAGGCAAGCGCGTATGCATGTTTGTAACCTATAATAAACCATTACTGTGGAACTTCTGAACTACAGGCATGACAAATAAAACAGGGCCCAAAAAGGACAAAAAAATGTTAAGATAAACATGCAACAGGCTTCAGGACAGCATCGTGCTTGACAGCAACCCAGGAACTAAAAGAAAACAAATTGGTCATTATAACTCTACACTGCTCTATCATCTTATAAAAAAATCAGTATGTACAAGTGTTCAAAATGGATGCCCCATCGCGGGAGGGTAATGTAAAGCAGGCCCAACAAAACAAGATCTATATACCATTAAGACAAAGGCATGGCCTCTGTGGATATATTAATGGCTTCCAGTTTAGTGTTTTTATGGGATTCCTGAGCGTGTGGATGAGTGGGTCTGTGATTCTTGTGCCTTCTTTTGGGCTCTTTTCCTTCTGTTGTTTGTCTTGTCCAACTCTGATGTGTTAGTTTTTCTTTTACTATATTATATCATATTCTATTTATTGTATTATATTCCCTTACAAGCCTGTTTGTTTTCTAATGAGAGCTAGAAAGCTGGTGCATCTGGATGGGAGGGGAGATGGGGAAGAACTAGGAGGAGTAGAAGGAGGGGAAACCACAATCAGGATATAGTCTATGTGAGGAAAGAATCTATTTTCATTAAGAGGAATATTGCTTTTTAAAAGTCAAGATTAAAAAAAAAGAAAGAAAAAAGGACATGAAAATCATAGGACAGTGACCAGTGACAACACAGGGCTAAAAATAAAATAAATATACAATTGTGGGGAGTGGATCTGACACGAGCTTGAGAACCTCTGCCTACCCAGAAGTTCCTAAGTTCTAGAATATGATTTCTCCACAGGAGGCTTACAAACTCATCTAAGTTGCTTTCTGGCTTTGATCTTTATTTCCTTTCATAAAGTCAATGAGAGAAACAGCGCAAAATAGGGCGACAGCAAGAGTCCGGTACTCCACAAGCAGCGTCAAGTGGCTCCTATTTCTCAGGGCAGGTACCCTAATGTCAGCAGGGCTTCTTGCTTCTAAAGTCATAAACACAGGCGTTTATCAGTGAGGAATAAAGCTGATACTAGGTAAAAGAGACTCAGGTTCTTAGAGCCTTTGAGAAGCATGCACTTCAAAATGTTTATTGCCATAAAATCCCACTCTAAGTCCTTGTTTCTGGACTTTCTTGAACTATTCAGGGAACACTAGAAAAATCATTATGACCAGCTGAGATTGATCATCTCAAGAACTGTTACACAAACTGTATTTCTCCCTATAGTCTTTAGGTCAATTTTTATGAGCTGAAATTCAATTTTTTGTCCTTACAGTTCGAGGGAGGGCGCAGTGTCTAAATCTTACACAGTAGGATAAATTGTTGTTGGTGGGAGGGAGGGCGGCTTAACAATGATCTGTCTTGTTCTTTTGTTTAAAGGGAAAGAATGAACCAACTCATAAAAACATAAAAAGACCACAGATTATTTTTAAGTACATATGCAAATATAAAACTGCAAAATTATGAAACTGTACTTGGCAAAGCATGATTTTCTTAGGCTACTTAAAATTCCACACTTATTCTTCCTTTGGAAGGAAAGCAGAGTGTGCCTAGAAACAAGACAGCCATTAGAAAGAGTGTTCACAGAGAGAACACATTGCAGAAGGACACAGCGGCCCCGTCAGAGGCAGAGAGTACATAGAGAGAACACACTGCGGAAGGACACAGCGGCCCCGTCAGAGGCAGAGAGTACATAGAGAGAACACACTGCAGAAGGACGCAGTGGCTCTGTCAGAGGTACTCGGACTGAGGAAAGCACACCCAGTGTGCTAGTGTTTCTGATGACAGACCATGCCTTACAATACTGAATGAGTGGGGTATAACCAACGGTGCCATGTGGCACTAAACAATAAACTGGGTGGGACCAGTCTTTCAGTTCTTCAGAACTGCCAATCTCAAGTTTGCTTTTCATGCAATGACACTTCCTCCAAGTAATTCTTCATCAGTGTTCTACTCCAGCTTCATATCAGAATTTCCTTTAGCCATATAAATCAGGAATAACTTTCCATTTACCATATTTCTAAACATTTTCTCCTCTACAGTAGTTCTAGCTTCTGTAGATACATGTAGTTTTGGTATATGATCCTTCTGTCTTTCCCAGCAGGTTATACCTTCCACAGGGATAGAGAACTTGGCTTTCCTCAGTGTATATCCTCACAGTGTACAGTGAGCAAAGGGTACAGAGTTGGCACATGGTACAAAGTTCCGTGTCTGGCCACCACTTGCTATCTGTCCATCTCCAACAAGCTGAGAGCTTTCTATTTGCTATACAAGAAAATAAAACCCTCCTTCTTAAAACACGGAGGTGGGTGCTGGAAAAGGTAACTAGAGCAAAGAATTTTAGATGACAGTGGGAGGAGAGGGGGCTTCTGTGAGTGAAGTCACTTAGTTCTTAGCCAGATCAGTAATCATTTACTCTTTCCACATTCTATACATCTACTCGACTGTTTCCTCGCTGCTGACACCCACTGTGAGTTTATCTTTTGCTTTAATCTTATGAGTGGAAGTAAATGTAAACTTATAGATCTGCCTTTGATTCCTGAAATAATTAAGCTTCATAATGGTCCCCTCCAGCCTGTCTCTTCATATTTACATATCTTGAGCCATATTGTGGGAAGAGCGGTGTGATGCTTCTGAGGCTAGGCTCTAGGGCACGGGGGCGTTTGCACCAATCTGTGCCATTTACTCTGGGCAGCAGGGGTAGGCAGACACGGCACTAGCAGTCATGCTGTAACTTTCCCACCATATGGAAAGGAATTCTTTAGCCTAATCAAGGTTTCAGGCTGTAGGATCAACCAACTTCTTGACTGCTACCTCATGAAACCCTTAGCCAGAACTAATCAAGTTGCTACCCAATTCTAAGCTTGACAAATTATATAAGGTAAATGTTTTAAGCTAAACTCTTGAGGGTTTTTTTTGCAGCAATATATAAGTAATACAATCTTTTGTGACAATAGAAAGAGACTAGGGAACTCATTTTAAAATTTTGCACTCTCCCTCTCCTGTCTATTGGTAGATCTCATGAGGAAGATGAAGCAAACAATGGTTGAAGAAGATATTTTAAGAGGATAAAATAAGCTTCATCTTGCTCCTATGAGAATCATGTTGGTGGTTTGTATATTAAACAGGGGAAAGATTTTCTGAGATAAGAAGAGAAGACAAAATGCTTTCCTGAAGGAAGGAAAGGAAAGATGGGAAGACAACATATGCCTTGGTTAACCCTGGCAGGCTCATTCAATTTGCAATCACCTTGCTTAGACAGATTGGATATAGGTCCAGCATCCCCACTCCCAGTAGAGTGTAATGATCAGTGGAGGAAGAAAATGTGTGATGATAAAGCAGGAAGGGGTGTAATGAGCCAGTAAGAAAGAAGAAAATCTAGTGTTGGAATGCTCAGGTAACAGTGCTGACAGCTGTTAACACCATGGCAGTAGACGTAGCCCTATTTCTTTACACTACATGGAGATGTTCTCCCAAATGCTCAGTTTTCTTTTCCCTTTTCTGCCATAATACATGTGGAAAATGAAACGTTCCAGTTAGAAACTGGCCAACATGGCGATCCATACAAATCGCTGAAGGCTTAGGTTTTCCTTTCTTTTTCAGGGCCAAAGTTAATATTTTCTTATCAAAGGATATGAATTTCTTATAATTTTTAACTCATTACTCTTAGCATCATTCTGTTGCTTCATTTCCTTTTAGGTCCCCCCTCTAGATGCCCTTCTACTTGTAAACTACCTAGGCTCAAAAACAGATGAGCAGTATTGGTAACAAACATTTCCTCTAGCATCTTAAGGAAAGCTTTTTCATATTCATTGGTAACAGTGAACTAGCTTGATTTTACTTTACAATTCCTAGGAGTTTTCTTCCTAGAGAAGACAGAATTCAGCACAGAAATTCTTAGTTGTAAACTATTAACAATTCTCTTTCTTGTATGTGTGTGTTTGTTTACTTTTGAGACAGTCTTGCTACCCAGTCTCATGAATGCTAGTATACAGTCATATGCCACCACGCCCCGATGTGGACTTTATTCTGAAAGGGAAGATCCAAGGTAAACAGTACTCACTGTGAAAAAGAACAAGAGCTCAAACAGAGAACCTTACAATAGAGGCAAAAGATCAACAACACCCACAAGCAAACAAAAGAACCCAAGACATAACCATATTAGTTTGAGGAATAGCCACCAGTGTACATCAACAATCATAACATGCTCCTTAAAATGTGAGGATTAGAGAGACAAAAAAAGCCCTATGTATAAAACCCAGAAGCTGAGAAAGACTCTGATTATTTTTTATCAATTTAGCTGCCAACAAGAAAGTTTTTAGGACAAAATTTTCTAAAAGAATTACATTTGCCAGGCAGTGGTGGCACACACCTTTAGTCCCAGCACTCAAGAGGCAGAGGTTGGTGGATCTCTGCTAGCCTGATCTAAAGAGCTAGTTCTAGGATAGCTAGGGCTGTTACACAGAGAAACTCTGTCTCAAAAAACATTACATTTGTAGGATAAAAACTGGAGAATTTATAAAGAATTCCACGATTCTGACTCAATGAGAAGTACTGAGCTAGAAATAGCAATTATTATCTCGTGAATTCACAATACACTAACTGCACTGGCTACTGATTTGTCAGCTTGACACAAACTAGAGTCACTTGGGAAGAGGGAGTCAATCGAGAAAATGTATTCATAAAACTGATGATAGATATGGGAGGGCCCGGCCCATTGTCTGTAGTGCCTCCCTTGGGCAGCAGGTCCTGGATGGTATACGAAAGCAGGCTGAGCAAGTGACGAGAAGCAAGAAACAGTGTCACTCCAAGGTCTCTGCTGCTGTTCATGCCTCCAGGTTCCTGTCTTGTGCTCTGGTCCTGATTTTCCTCCCCAATGGACTAAAAGCTCTAAGCTGAAACCCTTTTCTCTGAAAACCTTTGCTCTTGGTTATTGTGATTTACCATAGCAACAGAAACCCTAAGATATTCACATGATGTGGCAACAACTACTTACTGATGCTTTGAGTGACTAAAGTTTGGATGACCTGTTACACGCATTAGGTAACTAGTACTCCTGTTTCCTCAAGGTGATAAGATTGCAATATAAAGGGCACTAATATAAAGGACAATGAGAGACAGAAAATCATGCATATGAAATAATGTTAATATTTCTTTATGTATCAGAAAGTTAGTTCATATAAATACTAATTTTTCATAAGCAGACAAATCAATATATGTATGAAACTGATGCTGTAAATTGCCACGTACCTTTGAGAGGATCGTGCTCTGCTCTCATGATATCAATAAGGGAATTTTCCAGAGAGTGCATATTCAAGCTATCATACATTCTACTTCGATCCTGGAAGACAGAAAAAGAAAAGATATAAGATCTATGTAATTTTAAAGTAAAAGTTAAAAACATATAATTTTTCTTATATAAAGCAGGACACTTGATCAATATATTACTACTTAACTTGTATCCCAAGAAAATACTGATATTTAAGTATCATGTCAACTACAATGTCTCTTATTAAGGGACAATATTTTTAGCACATTCATTTCTAAAATACATAAAAATTAATGTAATTTTATTGAAGTGTTAGCTGAATGCAGTGAAATAATCTCTCTGACCATTTTTACACATATTAAACACAGAAAACATTTTCAGTTGCTTCATGTTTCTCTCATATATCTAGGAAGACAGACATTGGCACTTAAAAATGAGCATCTTGAGAAGAATTTAACAGTTGCACCACACTTTAAACATCTATCACACACTTAAAACTTGACAGTCTTCAGAATTGCAAAACAGTGAATATATAAGCATTCTATACACAAAAATTAAGTGTAGGATACTAATATTAGAAAAGGTATGAATGCTTCATACATTTACATTCAAATCTCACTCTACAAAGTGCTTCCACTTTTTGTAATCCTGCCTCTCCGAACTCCACTCCAAACGAAGGCAGCAGAAGAGGGGAGGGGGGAGGCACTTCAGTTCATATCCCCTTCCCCAACTCTGAGAACTTCCTTCTGTGTTGACAGCAGCTTTTTTTGCTGACAACACAATCCCCTTGCTTTATAGAAGACATTTAGTTCTTTAATGTCTAAGAATTGATATTATGTTCTACTCAACACAACACAATGAATAAGCAATTAACAAGGGAAGCTAGACAAACAAGCTATGATCCATGCCCTCCAAAGAGTCTGATGTCTTTTCTCAAAATATGTCAAAGCCATCCCCACCCATTTGTTATACACATGAATGTACAAATTTGAAGCAGGGATAGGTCATCTAAACTCTCAAAATGATCAGTACAGGAAACCAGAAAAGAATCAGAAAGGTAAACTGACAGTTTCCACAGAAATCCAAGTAAAGCATTAACCTGGAGCCACATGATTCAAGTTATACCAAAAGTCTCTAGGATCATATGTACCCATAGACATTTACATATATTATTTCATTAAGTAATGGCTTATGGCCCTCATGATTTCCCAAAGGAACCAACAATCAGAAAATATTCAGAACTAGGTCTTTAGAGAGCTAAAGAAAAACAAGGTTTGTTTATTTCTTCTTCTTTGATGTCTAACTAGGGTTGTATGCTTTTTAAAGCCGGGGCCAGGATCAGCACTGTAGACTAAACAAGATGCTATCAAGGAATTAGGAAGGGTGAGTAGTAACACTGAAAGAGGCAAAGCTGCTAGAGAGGAGGCTCTTGCTCCAATTAATCACCAACTACCTACAGAGGTCCAATTCACTGACCTTCAAGGGAAAGATCCTGAACACACAACATACCTATCTGTACTGTGCTTCACTAGAACAGGTGAACTTGGTAGGGAGTGGGAGAGAATCAATGAAAAGGAGCAGTGCTTCCCAAACTCAACATGCTGCAGAATTATGTGAAAAGCAGGTTAGTACACACTGGTGCCACATCTTAACTCATCTGACTAAGAAGATGTTAGGTGGACCATGAAGCTGCTGGCCAGCACAGTATAAACAGCACCAAGCTTTGTGATCTTCTACAACACCGAACCTCTTTATACTCTGCCTCCATCTTCTGGAAAATAACCAAATCAGACTTAACGCCTATAGACCACTTGAACACATAGACCTAAAGTATTGTTACAGCAAATGGCATAAGATGGACGTGAAAAGAGGATTGCCTTTGTGCAAACAAGACCTACATGCTTACTAATGCCTCCATTTTTACCATCTCTCTTTCTGCTCGACAGTGTGGGCATTTCCTGGATTCTTCCACTATCTTCTAAAGTAATTAAGGCTAGGGTCCTTCTAATCACACACATCTAGCTTTCAAATGTCTGTAAAATGAATACCCCTTTATCACTACCATAAAAATCTCTATAAAACATGTAAGTTGAGCTGTATGAGTGTAAAGACTACTACCAAGATGGTAATTATAAAGGACTAAATCTTTGACTCCTCTATAGAATCTGCTAATTGACTAAACTGGAACAAGTATAAGATACTAAATTTGATTTGTTATCAGATGAATTTCTAGCTATTGAATGGAAGACTATTGTAATATTCAAGTTCTTAAGCATATTTAAGTTTGGGTTAATAAAAAACTGTCAAAACAAACATTAATACTCTTATGATGTACCATGTAGGCTCTAACAGTATAAGTACTTAAAATATTTTATGTTCTATACCCTAAATATTTAGAAGAAAACATTCTACAGTTCATAACTATCTTTTGAAGACAATAGTTGAAAACAAATTGTATTTAATGATTCATATTGTGCTATAAAACAAATGTGTTCTTCTAAAGTAAGGATACTAGGAACAGATTTACTCATCTAAATTGTTATCAGTTTAAAACTATAAAAAAGACTTGAGGCAATTTAGAAATAAAGATGAACACACAGTCCTGACATACTAACAAATACAGAAGATCATGTTAGTTTTACTATTACATGGCTGCTTGAAAATCACTAAGACATTTCAGAAAAATCAAACTGAGGAAAAGTTCAAATACAACCTAGTCTAAAATATTAAAGCCATCTGGTAATCAATTAATTGGAGTTTTACAGAAATGAGATGATAAGAGTCCTACAGTAACAAGAAAATAACAGAAGAAATGGAAAACGATAGTAGCCTCTGAAAGTCTACTGCTTATGTGACTATTTTTCTGTACCCGTACGTTAGCCATAAGCACTTATGAAAGGGTAGGTAGATAATATTCCAAAGACACTTAAAGGACTGAGGCTAAGATAGTAAATACCCAGAGAAAGCACCTACTGCTCAAACAAAAGAGCTTCTTGACTTTTAGCTGTGTGTAAGTTTAAAGACTCCTACACTCCCGAAATTCAGGATCATGAAATGCTGGCCTTGCTTTTCTACCACACACTACTTCTTAGGGAGACCCATGAAAGAGTCAAGTGACAGACTTTCCTGAAGAAGATCTCCAAAATTTGATTTATTACTTTATATTAGTTTGGATGTTTGATTGATAGAAAATATCTTCAACTAGTTCAAAGTAGTTTCCATAATATACAGCAAATATCCTGCACTGAAAACATTGAAAACTGCCCAGAGTGTAGAAGACAACATGTATTGATAGGTTTCTCAGGGCATACTGCACAGGTGCCACATATAAAAATAAGTGGTAAACAACCTACGTTAAAAGGAAATTTACATTGATTTAAAACATCTAAGTATTCACAAATAAACACATTGTGATTTTTTTAAATGTCTCACTGAAAATTCTATTTTGAGGAAATCAATAACAGTTTTGAGCATTATTTCTTACTAAATGCTAAAAGCATTTTCAGATTAATAAATTTTGGACACACCTAATAGTTTCATTTTTCAAGGGATAGAGGCAGGGACATCCCAAAGTTGAGATCAGCCTCAGCTACAAAGATCCTAGTCCCAACAGCAAAGAAAAAAAATCAAAAAAGAAAATGTAGTTTATCAGAGATTAGTAGGAACATTAGGGGCTAGGCAGGCAGTTCAATGGTAAGGTGCATGCCTCACAAGCATGGGGCAATGACCTCAAAAGCCATGCATGGTGGAGAGTTCTTGGATCTAAGGGTTACTGAGGTAGAGACAGGTGGATTCATGAGACTCACTGGCCAGAAAGCCTTGCCTTTGTCTAATGGTGAGCTCCAGGCCAATGAAAGCCCATCTCAGAGGAGGTGGACAGCAGTCCTGAGGGATGACACCTACCAACCTCATCTCCATGTGCACACCCACTTGCACACAGACACACACACCTGCACA
>LOJH01049928.1:0-12769 GCA_001685095.1 Ellobius talpinus
GAGAGAGAGAGAGAGAAGAGGTCTTGGGAGTTGCTAGTAACCTACGTGACTGGTTTGGAAAGGACTTGCTTTGCCAGTAGCAAAGCAGACAGTCTGGGCTCCTTTTTGCTTTCCCCAGGCTGTTGTCCTGCTAGCAGCTGCCCTGCTTCCTGACATATCCTAATAATGAGGGTGATGTGGCCAGGGGGAGATTCATCTTCTTCCCAGTATGACTTCCTCATTGAGTCTGCCCCTTGCTGCAGTCCACAGAGGATTGTCTCCTCTTAACAGTGTGCCCTCTTCACTCTGCCCAAGGTCAGAGTATCCAGCTATACTCTGTGTCCAACATCACTGGCCACAGAGAAAGATCTGCATATGTCTTTGCCAAGTCTATGGATGATACGTGAGAGGCAGGGGAGAGCAGTTTAAGCCCCTACAAGGGTGTCTTTGCATGGCAGTAGTGATGAAAGTGGAGACTTGTTTGTGTCAACGACATAATCGGAGAAGACACCCAGAGCCCAGCTTCAGGGAGTAAGGAGGTGTGCAGCTCAGTATAGTCCTCTGACAAAAGCCCCCACACTTCACATCCATCTGCCCTAAGTGCCAATCTTTGTCTGATGTCTTAACCTGCCTTTTGTTCTAGTCTGCTCGAATGATTCTGGTGCCTCAAAGAGTTGCCTGGCTACTGGTTGTTATATTGTCTTGCACATTAATACAAGTGCAGAATGCTTTATAACCATTTAGCCTCATAATGATAGTTATATATGAGGAACAGGTACGATTTAGTTTAGCATATTCTGTCTTTGATAGAATCAAGCAAAGTTATCGCTTCTCATAAATAATGGTCATGTCATCTAACCGTGACTGAGCTTGGAAAAGAGCTGTATTGAAGAGAACAGATTATTTTAAAAATCAGAATTATTTTCCACTCTAGTGTTTCTCATCCTTTTCCCTGTGGTACTCTAAGGTGCATGCTTTTTCTCAGAGGTCTACTTGGGCAGGCCACATGCTAGGTTCTGTACCCAGCAGAAGCACTATTGCTTTGTGTGCCAGCAGAACACTAATAATCACAACGGGCATTTGCCAAGTATCTGTTTGTGATGGGGTAAGTGGTGCTGCCAACTTGCTCACTTTTGGATGGCTTCTGCACAATGGGAGCAGCATTGGGAGTCGGGCCCAGGCTGCTCCTTGGTCTAAATGAACAACTTTAGAAAAGTGTTTGTACAGTCATGGTCATTTTGGCCTTTTCTCAAAAGAATTGCCGTCCTTTGCTGAATACTCGTCCTGCTTGATTTTGTGTTTTTGGAACAAAGGAAACTTCCACTGACCAGTCTGGTTAATCACCAAAGCTTATTCCCTCTTTACTACTAGTCTGTATCTGTATTGGGTTTCCTTCTACTCCAGTACATTGCATTTCCAATCGCATCAACCCCTATTAGGCTGTCTTCCATTCACAGTAGATTAGATTCCCTTACACTTCGCTGCCTAGCAGGATTTTTCTCTCCATAATGTACAGAGTATTAGGTTCCCTTACATGGGTTGCTGCTTGTTAAGTTGTGTTTGGTGTTGTGCAGTATCGAATTCTTTATCTCATCAGCAGTCTCTGGGTTGCTAATTACACACTCGCAGATTCACTTCTCTTGCACATTCTTTGATGTGCAGCTCTCCACAAGCTCTGACCTCACACTTCAGTGCCCCAGGCAGTTATATTTGCTCACAGATTCAGTTTACGTCAGCTGCGGAATCATGCATCTCTGCATCAGGGCCCATGCTGAGTGGCACAGCATTTACAAAGGAATGCAGAATAACCTCCATCTTCAAGGAGTGTAATCTCCTGGAGTGAGGCCAGGGCAGAGCAGTCCATAAGATGAAGGACTCTTACATGAAGGGTAAGTGTTGACTTTATTCCTTTTCTAGAGCCCATTTGGTATTTGGCATAAAGCCGTTTTAAAAGGCATCTTGTTCATTATAATGACAACCCTTTCTCCCATAATGAAAAAAAATTAATACAATCAAGTAAAAAACATCCAGGAGAATCCACTGAAGTTACTGAGAGAGTTGGGATAAAACCCTTGGGTCTTTTAAAATACTCTTTTACAAGTCTTATTTTCTTAGGGACTTAACACAGCATGAGAGCTCTAAAAGACAGTTATCAGGCGAAGAGAAATAATTCATGTGTGCATTGTTCTCTAACATGCCTCAACATGCTTTGACATAAAATATTGCACAATTTTATTCATCCCTGGAAGTTAAAGATAAAAAGCTCATGCAAAGTGGAGTGAGTCATGGTTTCCCACAGGCATCAAGAAGCAGAAGACGCATTAGTAGTTGGAGTTTTATCTCTCAAGAGTCTCAGCTTGGGGGTAAACTCACAGTCTCACCTTTCATAGTGGTGTGACTGTTGTCTGAGTCCTTCCTCATGTGGCTTCACACTCCTTGACCCCTGCCTGTGTTAGGCCTTGTTCCAGGTGCTTTACTGTAGCATTCCAGTAATTACCACCAATGAACCTTCCTTTTCTGCATTCGCTGTAGTTAAAAAAAATCCAAGTTTACTGGCAACAAGGGGATGTGTTTTGTGTCTCTTTCTGCCAACTCAACTGGAGTGTTTCATTAATGCCAAATTTCTAATTTGATGTGAACTGTACTGATAGCCTAGTCTGAAGCTTGAAATAACAGTGATTTATAAAGAAACATAGTAATAATTAAAGTTATTTGACATAGGCATTAAATAAAAAAACAGATGTTGGTTGATTATTTACTGTATTTATTTATTAATGATTTATTTATTTTTATTTATGTGCATTAATGTTTTGCCTGCATGCATGTCTGTGTGAGGGTGCCAGATTACCTGGAATTGGAGTTACAGACAGGCATGAACTTAAATGTGGATGCTAAGAATTGAACCCAGTTCCTTTGGAAGAGCAGCCAGTGAGTGTTCTTAGCTTCTGAACCATCTTTCCAGCCCCTAATTTATTTATTTATTTTTATATATTTTTAGGACAGGGTCTCACTATACAATCCTGGTGTCTGGAACTCACTAAGCAGACCAGGATCACCTCCAACTCGAAGATTTGCCTGCTTCTACCTCTCGAGTGCTGAGATTTAAGGCATGCAAGACCACCCAGTTTACTATTTTTTCAAAAGATTTTTTCCCCTAATTTTCTTTATTCTGGAGAATTTTATACATGCATTCAGTATAAAGCCATTATATTCACTCCTCAGTTCTCCCCTCTAATTCTTCTGTATTACCCCCAACAATAGCCTTCCAAGTTCTTGTCTTTGTCGGTTTTGATAATTCCCCGGGGTCCATTGAGTGCTGCCCATATGTGCATGTGTGAGGGGCCACCCACTGGAGTATGGGCAACCTACCAGTGGCCACATCCTCAAAAGAAACTGATTCTTCCTCTTCTGACAGTTCTAAACTGCCAATAGCTCCTCATTAATGAGTGCGGCCTGGGGAGCACCTCCCCTGTCTGTGCCAGAATTTTGACTGATATGTTTTGTGCAGGTAACTACAATTGTTGTGTGTTCATGAGGGTGATGGTCAGATCGGTCCATAAGATAGTACCCCAAAGCACTTCTCCCAGTCTCTTGTGCTATTTTTTTAAATCCCTGGAAAGAAGGAAACCAGAAAATAAGGCAAAATGGAAAGCAACCACTTTTTCAATATATGCAGCTTTTATATCTACTCAGATACAGTGCATGTTCAAAACACAGACTATAATATCCATATTTCCTAATCTAACTTGTTTAGTATAAAGAGATTTTGCTAGGATGAAACCTGATGGCAACATTCAGAATTCATTTTCTAAAGGTCTGCTACAATTGGAGCATTTGGACCATATCATTGTTTCATTAGAATAACATGTTCATCTTCAAATAAAATGTCCTTTTGTTTGACCAGTAAGATAGGGAGATTTTCTTTTTGGAAACGTACTATACTGTGTAGACTTCACATGCACATCTCAACACAAAGCTTCCCCTTTCTAAGTACTATTCCCAAACCTTCTCTGAGCTCCTTTTGTGTAATGTTATCTTCCGAATCTAACAAATACTCCCACCAAGATGTGCACTTTCACAACTAAAAATATTTCATTTCATATTTGATTCTCTTTTGAATCCAAGACTTGTGATTCTAACATATGGAGTATAGATTCAGAGAAATATTTAGTTGCAAAATACCCCCACTGTTTCTTGGATATGTCTTATTTAACAGCAGAATTTCCCACTTTTCTCCTTCTGCTTGTTTTTTCTTTTCTTTTTTTTTAATCTATACAGACCATAGAATCAGGCACTGCCTCAAATCCGGCCACCCCCTTCACATTAATAGCATAATGGTGAACATTCTGTACATTGCCTGTGACTCACGTAATCACCATGCAAAATGCATCATTCATAAATTGTTTAGTACGACCTTTTGCACAGTAACACTAATTATTATTATCACAGAAGCCCAGTAAACTAGACTGGTAATTATCAGGGATTTATTTGAATGGACAGCTAAGCTATTCTTGGCAGGTTAGTCAAAGCAGTTGTCATGACAGCCATATAAATATGTCTTTTGAATTGGGTTAATTAGGGTAATTAATATCTGTTATTTGTCCCCCTTTTCCCAAGGTATTGCCTAAATGTTATCAAAATTGGGGAGGTAAAGTTTGAACAAAAGTTTGAATCCTTCTATGGAAGCTACTTTTGAAGTTAATGAAAGCTCCCCACCCTTTAGAGGTGGCTCCCCTAGAGAAAGCCTTATTTTTGTTGTATTTCTTCCTACTCTTGGATGTTTCAGAGTCCGCAAGCACAAGCCACACTGAAAAGGGATGGAGTTAAGAAGAAGAGCTAAACACTCAGTTCCCTGAGGCCACTGCTTTCCTTTCACTCAGTCACCTGTGAGAGCTCTCAAGGGACAGTCCCTCTGGCTTCCACTTTTATCATAGCCCTGCTTTGTTTTTGGCTCATCTAGAACTTTCCTGCCTTGCTCTACAGCCTGGCCACAGTATCAGTTTTCTTTCCTCATTTTTTTTCCTCATCAGGAAGTTGGGAGTTTTTCTCACCTGGGTTTCTTCCCCTCTGAGGTTTTCCAAGTTTTAATTTATTTGGAGGCCTTTTGTATTTAATGCCTTAGGGATCATGTGATGTTGCTTGAAGGTGGTTTTGCTCTTTTGTTTCTTTAAGAAACAAACAGGATGTAGCTGTGAAGATCTTTCTCCTTTTGTTCCCCCTCCCCAACTAGATAGACTGGAAAGTCCAAGTTTCTTCTCTGTACATCTATGAATGTTAAGTTGTTTTTCTTCTGTTAGTGTGAAGACGATTTAAAAGGAAATCGGTTTCCCTTAATGAGGTCATTTTTTCAGAGGATGCTATTGTTCATAAAAGGAATTGGAGACTCCTGGTAATGGTTTTAAATAGCAAATTTACTTCCTATGTCTTTCCTAAAATAAGAAAGGATATGAGAAGCAAAGAAAACTAAAGACATTGTTTCAATACCTAACCTGTGCAGCGTAATGAATTTATTTTTCATGTATTAAGTAAATTAATCCTTACAACACCTCTAAGAGCCTGGAAACTACTAGTATCCTGGAATGATATTTGAAGAAACTAAAGTATATGTAAGTTGTGTAATTTTTCTGATGTCTCCCATAACCAGAACTTGAGTCCAACCAGGTCTTTGACCCAGAATTCTTTGTGTATACCAACTTGAACACAACTCACTCCAAACTTCTAGGATTTTGCAAATTCCAGGTGACTTGTTTATGAACAGACTTCCCATTGAACAGAAACTCATTCTTTGTTCTCTCTCTCCCTTCCTCTCCCTCCCCTCCCAGTCCATTTCTTCCTCTCTCCTTCCCCCTCCTCTGGAAGTTGGTTACAAACTGGAGTTCTGCTTGACCCACAAAATTCAAGTTTAGGGGCAATTCTACTAAACAGTTTTTAACAAGGGGTACCAGGTTAATGCCTTAGAAATGAGCCAGAGCACTTTCTCCCAGTGCCATGCTGGAGTCTCACGAACAGGGAAAGGCAGTCCCTCTTTCTGTTTTCTGTATAGGTGCCCTGTTGGAAAAGACAAGGTAAAGTGTTACTAAGAGTGTCTTAGCAGTACTCACAGAGTGCCCAGGATATAAATTAGAATGTGGATATGGTTAGGTTCTCTCTGAGCATCCTTGTCTTAGTAAGTTAGGTATCAGGTCCATGTGCTTACATCTTCAAAAGTTGAAAACAGGAAAAAAGGAGAAGGATTTCTAGGCCAATTTCTACAATGTATTGTCACCAAATTAAAAATGGGTGATTGTATCCTGCATTTAGTATTTAAAAATTTAATGCAACCATTTGCCTAATCCATAAAGAACATTCATTCATTTGAAAAATATTTGTGGAAAGCTTAACTTCTGTTTTCAGGGCTCTAAGTGCAAGGAATAAATTAACATAGATTCCTAACATCATGATATAAACATTGTAGTAAAAAGACAGGGATATTACAGTCAGTAGGGGAAATACAATGCTATTTTGGAAGGTAAATGTTATGGAGAAAAATACACCAAAAAAAAGGTGATAGCGCAGAGTGGAGAACATTCGTAAATTTAAACAGACGGGTTAGGTACATCTTAATTTTGTTTCTTTTCACTTTTCACAGACTCTTTTCCAGTTAGGTTGATGGTTCTGTTACTCATTAGTACCACTCCTATACTCTTGTATCCTACTAAGCCCCTTTAAGGACTAAAGAGATGGTACCTTTAGAAATCTAGAACACAATTCAGGAAACATTAAAAATGATCACAGAGATAATTGTTTGCAACCCTTCTAAGTGTGATAAAAAGCCATACTCAATGCTAACACATAGTATTTGTTCATGGAGGCCAGTGAAAGGCCATAGGTAGAGCACCAGACATTTGGACTCACTGGACTCCAGTGGAAGGAGCATTGCATGATAGCATTGAAAGCTGCAAGCTCCAGCCAGATTAGGCTGTGAAGGGAGATCTTGGAATTTGTGATTTCAGTTGTGTGGTTGCCATAATTGCACATAGATACCATAGACCTCTAACCTAGCATTTTATTTTAAACATATGCATCTTTACACAAACACATAAATGCACAACCTGTTTTTGAAGCAAATGAAAGGGCTTTGGATGTGGTGAGTTTGGAGCTGCTGGAAAGCAGACTTAGGAGGAGGGCGAGCATTAATGAAGCTAATGGCTGACTTTCACAGCAGAGTTACTATTTGTTTGTTTCTTGTTCTTTTCCTGTGCCTCCAAAGCTTCAAAAACCCTTTAAAAATGAAAAATTACAGCACAAAATGCAACTTTTTTATTTTTAAACCATGGAGAGCAAAGTATTTTAATGAGGAAATATATTATTCTCCTACAAACCAAGGGCTAATAGTCTGGAACTGGTACTTTGGCTCCCTAAAAAGTCCAACAAGACAAGCCAATTATGGACTCTGAAACATTTTCATTTTTAGTTCCTTGAAATAGCAATTCATTCTCTGCTATGGTACATTAACTGGGAAACCAGTTGAAATGAGAGTTTTGGCACCTTTAGAATAATTGACTATATTTACTGAATTCTTAATAGTGCAGAGAGGTGAGTGGGTGAGATAGAAGAACAAAAGACTTGTCCAAAGGACGTGCATATAGAAGAGTTTTGACTTTCAATAAAGGCCAACAAAATGGGTGTCTATGGAATGTAGTTCATCTGCTATTTTTTCTTTCAGTTTATTTAAGTAGGCAATAGATTGATTTTGTGGCTTTCTATTTTTACTGTGATATGGAGTTGTTTTACTGAACAGGAATAATTAGTTGATTATAAGTGAAGGTCTGGAAGCTTCCAAATGTCTACATTTGAGCATATTTATGACATAAAACAAAAGAATTTCTTTTGTTTGATAGATTGGTTATTTATACTTCAGTCTTCTTTTTCTTCAGTGTCTTTACTTGCCTGTCTGGTGATCTTTTTTGGAATTAGACTCTGATGCCAATTTAGAGTGGAGCTGATAAGGAGTCTTTGGAAATGCACATGTACTGTAATGGAAGGGATAGCTAAAACAAATGCAATCTTAGCTCTCATTAATGAAATATATATTTTTGTTTATGGGGGACATCAGCCCCTCTGACGTCTTTCCTGACCAGAATGCATCTGGACAATGATGTTCACTTCTGGATGCTTTCTCTTAAGTGGAACACTCATGGGCTGTAAAGAACTTTAAACATGGTCAGGAAATGAGTAAAGGGTATGGAGACCAGTCCTTTGTCCATTGTGTGATTGTGGGATTTACTCTTCCCTTGTGAGTGCTCTATATCACATTTCTTTATTAAAAAAACAGGTGTTCACCACGGAGAATAGAAGAATTCTAGGAGGGTAGGACTGGTGGTTGTTATGCTATCTTCCATCTTCTTGACACCTGCTCTAGGTTGGATGTATTCCTCAAAATTAATGCGTTAGAAACTTGATCCTTGTTGCAGTCCTATGAAGGGGGACACCTGAGAAGTTCTTAAATCACAAGGGTGAAGCTCTTGTAAGGGGAACCATGCCTTTATTGTGTGAGTGGGTTCAATACCATAAGAATTATTTTCTTATAGGAGGGCAAACTTGTCCTGCTATTCCTCTCTGTCATCATGTGATACCTTCTATTACATTATGGCAAGAAAACCTCAATCAGATGTTATCATTCTGTTCTTAGATATTTCTGCTTCTAGAAGTGTGAAGAAATGAATTTCTGTTCTCTATACAATTTCTCTGTCTCAGGTATTCTGTTATAAAAAACAGAGTAAGATAACACTCTCTGCAGACTTATAGTGGCATGCTTTAGGGGCTAGGAAGGAAGTAATGACCTAGGAAAACCTTGGATGTTGACTTGTTTTCCTTTTAGAGATATTGAAAGCTGCATAACATAAACCATTTCATTTCATACTTTTATATAATAATATTTGATCATGTTCACCTACTTTATTAATACTCTTTCTTATTTTCCCTATCCCCTTTCCCATCTCCCTATTATTTCCATGGGAGAAAAATTTGAGGTTTTTCACTGTTATACATTCCTTTTAAAAGGCACATGTAGTAATAATAATAACAATAAACTCGAATTACAGAAGAAATATCAATCTATGAAAACAAAATTTCAAAAGGCAAATCTTATGAAATTGTTCATTGCTGCAGAGTTCTTACTCTTTTTAGAAAACATGGAACAGTGAGCAATCACTCATACTTTTGCTTTTTCATTATCTTTTCATGTCCTTTTAGGCACCGCAGAAATACTTGGGGAAAAGAGGAAACAAAAGTATTTCATGTTTGCACAGCAACACTATGTACATTATTGGCCTAAGGCTCTAATGGACATAAAGATTCTGTCTTCAGAATCTTCCAGACTCTGCTATTCCTGCAGAAAAGATGCAGAGACACCATTCTGTGTAGCCATTGTGTTTGTCAGTGAGCCACAATTTCTCTTGCTTCTTGTGACTTTCCCTTGTTTAAGACATTATATAGGATGAAGTTTCTGATGTGACACACAGTTCATTGGAGAGTGACAGGGTGATCAGGGCTCAATCAGTACATGGAATGCATGAGGGTGACCCAATAGCACTTGAGTTTCTTTTTGGAGTAAAGACACAGAGCCAGTCAATCAAGAGAAGAATAGAAAAAAAGCATCCATAAAAGCCACATCCCTAAACCATACCATGCATAAAGGGAGAAGAAACTGCTGTCTCACTTTTCCATCAAATGAGGTAATGTCACAGATATCTTTACTTGTGGAGCTAAGAGCCCATCTGATCCACTGAGGGAAGTGAAGGTCTCCACCTACAGGCTACTGGCAGAAAGGGCTCCATTCCCCCCTTTTTATCTTGGGGGCTAGAGTCAGTTTTAAAAGACATTATGCAAGCTAGGGTCTACTTGTCTCAGGACTCATCCTTATGCAAAGACTGCAAGAAGAATTTGAAAGTCATGAACATTTGACCACCAGAGAAAACCTTTACTGGCTCAAAAATAAATCTCTGAGGTTTAATTAGCTAACCCTTCGGGCATTGATTTTTGTTCTTTTACACTAGTATGGAATTTAACTTGTCCTCCAAACTTTAGAGAAGAGCCAACCCAAATCCAGCTGGATTTGTGGTTGTGGAGAAGTTCCTTGATTTGGATAAGCATGGCTTTTGCTCTTTCTCTCTCCCCCATACTGTTATCTAAGTTGAAAAAATCGATCTTTAGACCTAGAGCAAAGCACTCACCTTTTAACCCAAAGGTCATTCCCTTTTCGGTTCTCGAATAGGTTGCGCATATCTGAAGGCAGTTTTCATGGCACATGCTTTCTAGGGGCAAGGACTTCTCTGCTGCTTTCTTCTTCTCTGCATATACTGTAATTGTGGATTTTATGTTTGTGTTACCCCTGCTCCCAACTCACAAGTTTAAACCTAAGACCTAATGCAATATTATTAACAGGTGGGGCTTTGTGGAGGTAAAGTTATGAGAGATCTGCCTTTATGGATGGGATTAGTGCCCTTATAAAAGGACTTAAAGGATTAGCTTGTCTTTTCTGCCTTTCTGCTTTTCACCATGTGAGGACACAGTATTTGTCTTCTTTGGAGGATGCAGCAGCAAGGTACCATTTGGGAAGTAGTGAATAGCTCTCACCACACATGCAGTTTTCTGGCACCTTAATGTTGGATTTTCAGGCCTCCAAAACTATGGAAAATAAATTTCTGCTCTTTGTGGATTATTTGATCTTAGGCTTTTTGTTATAGCAGTATAAACAGACTCAGATACCACCCACAGAAGCACCCACAGCATTGTGTTGTAATTTCCTCTTCATTTACTTCCAACCACATGGCATTAAGTGTACTCCTTGAGGACAGTCCATATCCTTAGCACTGACCACGGAGTCTGCACCTACTCTTAACAGGATCTGTTAAATTGCAAGAATTTTTCAGCTTCTAGCTGTCTTAGCTACCATTTTTCTGCAATACTCAAGGACATTCAGAAAGCAAGAAGTTTTTAATTTGTGAGATCTTGGAATGATTGATCTCTTTTGCTTTTCCTTTGACCCCCTGATTGCTTCCGTCTACTCTTTGTGCCAGAGGATGCCTATAGTTTGCACAAACACAGATCTTAAACATTGTATAGGAACTTCTGTGACTTTAATGTTTTTTGACTTGGACTGGTGGCTTTGTCATTGTTCTTAGTATTATATAGTACAGTCAAATCTGATTAATCAGAACTAACTGGGGTGAAGGCCAGTCAGAAGGATAGACAAAAAGTAAATGCAATTTTATTTCTTTCAAGTTCACAGAGTAATAAGAAGTAGACTAACAAAGTCATTGCCAGGACATTTTGCCAAGTAGAAGTCCTTGGATCTGTTTTAATGAATAAATAAGAATGATGTGCAATTAACATATTTATTATTTGTAAATTGCTTCTAAAGTACTTTAATGTACTCTCTTAAGTAGTTTAAACACTTCCCATGTAAAGTTGTTTGCATCAGTTTGCCCAGAAAACCTTCTAAAATCATGTAAGGCAGTCTGTTTATAGCTGAATGATCATTAAATATGAATGAGTGAAGAACCAACCCCAAAGGTGTGACTCTCATATGGTGAGTCAAGTAAGCCTGTGTGGATGTTCTGAGGAGGTGGACAGAACAGACTCTTCCTTTCCTACCTAGTTGTTAGTCACCCACAGTTACCTTCTCAGTCCTATTCTGAAAGGAAATGGGCTTTCTGGATGCAATATTGAACACCAGTCCAGTCCCTTCAGCCAGCTAATGTCAGAGAGTTTCCACTGAGGCAGTAAACATGAGAAAATGTACCTTTTGTATAATCTTCCTATGATCAAACAACCCCCACTGGGCAAAACTAATAGATGATACTATATTTTGATTGCAGTTTATCTCTAGCAATTATAGATGAGCAATTTAAGTGGCAACCAAGCAAGTCATTTGCTAGAATGAGGCTGTATTTCAGACGGCTTTATCATTCCAAATTTCCCTACCAGTAAGCTAAAGACAGTTTGTTTCCTTGGGTGGATCATATATTCTCTTTCTACAGTTTCCCTAGGCACAATTAGTTTTCTTAAGTGACAGAAAATTGACAAAAAGTGATTTATAAATATCATTTACACTAAATTTTAGTTTTCTCCCATGGTAAATTTAGCTGAGAAGACTTTGAGTGCTAGATTTTATTCTTCTTTGGAGAAACAATAGGAGAAATCTGGGCAAGTGGAAAGAGATGAGCCATGTAATCAGTGTTGGGAGAGATGAGTTCTGCTTTGGTCTAGGTTTCTGGTAACTACTTGTGTTGTATTGGGCTGGTTGGAAGATCCTCATAGGCTTGTTATCTTGTATCCAGAATGCTAAGAGTAGGGGGTTAAAGTGAGGGGTATGGCGAGGGAGAAAAGAGAGGGAAGAAAGGAGATAAGATATTAGATAACTGCTAAAGTTGTATTGAATTTTAGCGATCTTTGAGTATATGGTTTTGTCTTGGTCCTGAGACCCAAAAGGAATTTTTCAAAGTTCACAGTAGCCAGCATATCATTGTCAGGATGCAGTGTTGATTTAAAAACCTTCCAAATGACCACTTTTGGCATTCAAGCAACTGAAGGCTCTAGTATGAACTGAAGAAATAATATTGAATAAAATAGATTTTTTTAATTTATGAAGGATAGATTTCAAAAGCGACTATAGACTGAAAATGAAAGCAGTAAATCAACTAACTGGACTTCTATTTCCTATTCTTTATAAATTTAGGGGACACACACCTTGTTTGGGAAGCAGGGAGTTTTAGATTCTTTTTTTAACATTTATTTATTTATTTAT
>LOJH01049930.1:0-12769 GCA_001685095.1 Ellobius talpinus
CGCGTCATCCTCGGCAGCTGAGGAGCTGTCCCCGGCCCCCTCCGAAAACAGTAAAGCCTCGCCGGAGAAGGACTCCCTGGGTAAGCAGAGTGCAACCGAGGGCTCAAGTCAGGCGGGCAGACAGACAGACCCACAAGGAAGGAGCAGAGGACCAGGAGCTAGAGCGGCAGCCGCAGGCCTTGGCCCAAGCTGAAGGCAGGCTGACCTTCTGAACTTGTTTTTTAATATTTGGGCGTGGGGACGCTGTAAAAACGCATGTCGGGCTTAGTGCCCCACACCAAGACGTCCTTAGCGCTGGCTTCAGCTCACCCAGACTTGGGGGATGAGGACACAGTGAGCAGCCCTCCTCCCGTGCATGCACTTTCTTGTGGCCCTGAGTACCCCCAAGCCCTGGTCTCCAGCCCAGCCTGCTCAGCGCGGCCCACGCGGGGGGAGGGGCAGGGAGGGAAAGTGGCTCGCCTGCAGATAGCACGGATGTTTGTAAGGCATCCAAAATAAGCAGCCGCCAGCGCCAATAAATAAGCCCATTAACCGGCGAAGTTCGAGTTTACGATCCCCCGTGCCTTTTTCAAAGTTCCTGGAGGGGCGGGAATCCTTGTTGCAAGAAGAAGAAAAGGAAAATCCCGCCCGGACGCCTGGGCCCTGAACTGAAAACCTACGAGTGGCCATTTCCCTTCTTTTGGAATTCGTTGTCACCCAACTGCACACCCCAGTTTCTTGGAGAGACAGGGGCGGAACAGCCCTTGACCCCAGAATCGGCTTTTGGGGACTTTCCTATTGGCCCAACTATATCCTCCTCTGGCCTAGGGCAATCTAGGAGGCTAGGGTAAGCCTTAGTGAAGCTGCCGGCTTCTCATCCAAATAAACATCCCTTACCCCCAGCCTGGGGCCGGCAGGAAATGCTTCCCTGCCACTGCGTGAGAGGCAGAGAAAGGCGTTAAGTTCAAGATGCACGGCCTTGCCTACTCCGGCCTTTCATTCTCCAAGCGCCCCGCGGAGTGGTGCGGAAAACAGGTGCCTGGGAAAAAAAGTAGGGGAAAATGTAAATTGGGAGGACCGGGTGTGGATTGGAGGCCCACTCTATTTTGTCATGCCTTTTGGAGGAATTTCTTGTTCTCCGAAAGTCAAAGGAGGGCATAACCCTCTCTCTATGAATTCGGGCATCCTTCTAAAGGGAAAGACCTGGAATTCACCCCCCTCGCACAGACCGAGTGGCCTCGACTTAACCTTCCCCTCTGCATTCTCTCAAACTCCAGGCAATTCCAAAGGCGAAAATGCTGCCAACTGGCTCACGGCAAAGAGCGGCCGGAAGAAACGCTGCCCTTACACGAAGCACCAGACGCTGGAACTGGAGAAGGAGTTTCTATTCAACATGTACCTTACTCGAGAGCGGCGCCTAGAGATCAGCCGTAGCGTCCACCTCACGGACAGACAAGTGAAAATCTGGTTTCAGAATCGCAGGATGAAACTGAAGAAAATGAACCGAGAAAACCGAATCCGGGAGCTCACAGCCAACTTTAATTTTTCCTGATGAAACTTCCAGGCAACGCCCGTATTTTCGCTTCCAGAGCGCCTGTACCCCTCCTTCTGCCTCCAGCCTCTGCCCCAGAACTCGCACCTGTGCCGGAGCCCCATTGCTCCCTTCCACACACGCAGTCTCCCAGGCCGTTTCGTCTGTGCAGGGCTGGTTTGTTCTGACATTTTGTTTCTTTGTCCGTTTGCTTGGTGTTGGTTTACTTATTTTCTGGGGGAAAAAGCCATATCGCTAAAATTCTATAGAGATTGAGATTGTCCTCACTGTCAAGTCCCGACTGGGCTGGGTTCGCTGCCTCGGGGGTTCCTACTGCTAGTACTGCCCCAGTTCTCCTACCCGGATCTGGTTTCCTGCTCAGCCCAGGGTAAACTTAACCGGAAGCCCTAGGTCCCATTGTCGGCGGCGCTGAGGTGTCTGGCCTGAGGTCAATGGTGCAAGGAGCCGCCACCGGGTTCGCCAGCCTGGAGTGCTGGGCTGTGTTTAATCAGGGAGTACAGGCCTGATTTCTCTTTTCTTCCTTCTTTTCTTCCTTGGCCAAGAGGAGAGTATTGAAACATGGACATACAGGTTACCTATAGGGCTTGATCTGGCTGATTGAAAAAAAAAGAAATAATAAGAAAGATTAAGTTTTTCCTTCCTGTGTAAGATCTCCCACCTTTAAAAAAATAATAAATGGCCAAGAGAAGGAACCTTCTCTTCCCGTTTGCCTAAGGTCTTGCTTGCCTGACTAAAATCCTTCATTTACCTTTGAATTTCCATGTCCTGGCTGTTGATAAATAATGCAGGTTTGTTTATACATGTGGAATTAGTGGATTTTTGCCATTAAAATTGTTGCCATTTGGTAACACGCGAAAAGCACACCACAATTCTCCCTATCTTATGGAGTTGGGTTTTTTTGTTTACTTTTGTTTTGCTTTAATTCACTTTTTTTGTTGTTGTTCTGTTTTGTAGGCTTTCTGAAATTCATGGGAGCCTAAGTGGGCTGGGGCAAGCAGATGAGAGAAGGGAGACATTGTTTGGATTTTCTTTATACTGTGAAGTTACATGCATAAAAGGGTCAAACCTGTAGGTGCAGAAAAAGAAAAAAACTATAAGTACAAATCTGTATAAATGTCTATTATTATGAAAAATTGCCAACCTTGTTTAAGCAAATGCATTCTATCGTTATTATAAATGTTAGTTCTAGCTTTATTTACTTCAAATCTTAAATCAGAATAAATTAATATTGTATTGCTGCTGTGCGTGGAAAAAGATGTTTATGTTCTTATAGAATAAAAGCTGTGGAATGAAGCTTTTTAATTTTACCTCTTTTTTGATTTCTTATCTTCACCTTCCACTTTATCCTGTCCTCCACTTTTACAGCAGGAGGGCTAGCCCGAGCCCCCTGCAATTACTTTAGGCATCTATTTAAATATTACCTAGACGGTCGTAATTTGTCTGGGCCCTATAGCCCTGGTGCCTTAAGGTTTGTCGGCTTTTGTTCAGTTTTATGACTTGCTAGTATATCTGGATTGTGGCTGTCTTGGACCAGTGGTTTCAGTTGAGAGGAGAGCTGCATAGACAGAGGAAGCTAAACAGCATTTCTTTCGGGAGCCCCAGAGAGACTCACAGAGACCAGTTATTTTGCGGGTGTCCAGGTCCCAGAAGACCCCAGGTCCCAGAAGGCCCTAAATCCGCGGAGGAGAGCCCACTCACAGCACCACTGGTGCCTGAGGCAGCGTTAAGTGGACCTGGGCCGAGCTGTCCAGTGTCACCCCCTCCCCCTGCCGGGCCTCCCCCACCTGGCGGCCCTCCGCTAGGCCACGCGTTTCCTGCTCGCCGGAGGTGGGGGGGGGAGCGACTATGTGGGGCAGGGTCGCGGGAGCGCGCGCCTCAGCGGGCAGGCGGCTAGGAGGGAGATTGTGGGGAGCGAGAGGGTGCCGGGAGCAAGTCGAAGAGGCCGCGACTAGACACAGGACTGGGCTCGGTCCTGTCCCCTGCGCTTTCCGGTCGTCCGAGGAGGCTGCCACACTGTTCTGCTTCGCGAAGCTGCAGAATCTGGGGAATCCTTGGCAGGCCTCTCGGTCTCCCCTCTCTTCTCGTCCCCCCTTTCCTTTTTCCTCCTCTTTTCTCCTTCCCCCTTCTCCCTTTTACTCTCTCATTCTCCTAGGAGTACCTTCCTGAGGACCGGTGGCTTTTTCCTCCACCACGGGTTTAGGGCAGTGGCTGGCGCAGGGTGCGGAGGGCTGGTCTGGGCACGATCACAGCGCAGGGCTCTTTCCTTGGTGGCGACGGTGGCGGCAGCGGAGGCGGCGGCGGGCGAGGCAGCCCGGCGCCGGCAGCAACAGAACTGGTCGGTGATTTAGGTAGTTTCCTGTTGTTGGGATCCACCTTTCTCTCGACAGCACGACACTGCCTTCATTACTTCAGTTGAAAGCGTCTCCAGGTACCAGCCGGGGTGGCCAGGCCAGGCCGGCCATCGGCTACCGCTAATCGTGCCAGGCCTGCGGTGGCAACCTCGGATCCCCAGTGCAGGAGGAGCTTCGGGTCCTCAGCGCTGTGCCATCCAGCCCGCCCCACGCTTTGCGCCCCACACCTGGTTCGGGGCAGGTATAGTCAGGTTAGGGGCTGATTCTCGGACGCCGGAGGCGTGGTAAGAATTCTGGACCCCCGGGCCATTCAAGGTCAGGGGCGCTCTCTTGCTGTCTGAGCTTTCCCTACTGTAGACCTGTGCCTGTCTGGGGCTCTACCGTTGTCCTGCGAGACTGGGCTGGGACACGGACGGACGCACCACTGTAATCCCGCCTTGAGCCGAGGGAAAATTTGTTCGCCAGTAGAGCCCCGGGCGAGGGCTGAGAGTCGGAACCTTCCGGGGCTGGTATCCTGGTCTTGTCGCTTACCCTTCCCTCGGCAAGCACGCCCTCTGCTCCCCAAGTCGCCGCTGTGTATTTCACGTATTTCCATCCTCCTTCCTTCTTTCTTTCTTATCCTTTTCTTTTTCCTTTTCGTTGCTCTTTCCCTTATTTCCGTTTCTTTTTTCTTGTGTCTTCCATCTTTCTGTCCAGATCTCTATCTCTCCGTTTCCTTTCCAAATCGCCATTCCCGAGGGGGGAAAGGGCTAGCTTGGAGAAAGTTTTTGAAGCTTTCATTTTTCTCTCGGTGCACGAGCTTGAGTCTGCTGAGGAAGGGGTGCATAAGGGAGGCTGTTCGGGTCCGCGGTTTTTGGCCTGGTGGGCCTCTGCGCAGACAAGGCCTCGGTTACGATCACGACCGGATGGCGGCGGCCTTGCGTTAGCAGCTGCCTGAGAGATCCGCTGAGGGGGTACCCGCGGCGTCTTTGTGTGCCCATACCGAGGGCAGGGCAGGAAACCTTCGTTAGTTCCACTGGTTCGGAAGCTGGAATCAGAGCGGAAGCCCAGCCTAGGTTCTGTGGAGCCTGGTTACCGAAAGAGCTCCGGCAGGAAGCTTCAGGCGGGCTCTGCCAGCTTTACCGGCCCTAACTCGGGCTTTGACCGTGATGAAGGAGTCTCGCTGGGGCCAAGGCTTGACTGCTTGCTGGCTTGCCAGAGGTAGCGATCCAGAAAATGTTAGCCTAATCCCGTCCCCTTCGCCCCCACCCCTTATCCAGCTGGGTGTTTGAGAAGGGGGCCTTTCCCAACTCTACTACCTTTTAAATGAGTGGAAACAATGCCACATTTAAGAACTAAAAGGACACAGGCTTAAGTATTGATTTTAAATCGTAATCTATGAAAGCCACCCTAATCACTCTCAATACAGAAAACTGAAAACAAACCATCCCTTCCCCCCTGCAGCACACTCTCTAGCCTGAGACCATAGAATTCTGTTTCCCTTCCCAGCTCAGACTGGGAATTGTTTTCATTGCTCAGCTCAACAACCTGTTATCTGAAAGACCAGTACTCCGGGTTCCCGCCAACTCTTCTCTGCCACTTACTGGATCCGGGTATTGGATTTATTTCAGAGGCCAAGGTTTCAGGAAGAGTCTCAGTTGGGAATGCGGTGGTTTGTAATTACAACCATTCATTCTTTCTTGATGTGCATACAACCCCTTTCACATCCAAAAGAAAGGAATAAAACGCTAAACACTCAAGCATCCAATCTCTGGGCTCACAAGAACAGTATCTGCTTTTGGGAAATCCTCCCCCTTCTCCCATCAGTAAACAGCTGCTTAACACTCAATGCCTGCTACTTATTTTGTAATTCTCCTACTTGGAGACTAATGTTGTTTTAAAAGCTATAATACTAATAATACTAATAATAATACTAATAATAATAATAATAATCCATGTCTTCTCTTGGTAAAAAACCAAAAAGGCAGACAGGCATGCTCTGCAACTCACAGACAGTCTAGAGTAGAGGTATACTCCAGGGTTATTGCCTAAATGAAAATCTGAACCTCAGAGGACTGCCGGATATTTAGAACACCTTGGACTGTGCTGGGGGTAGGGGTAAGAATGACTTGGAGGGATTTGCAAGAAAAGGAAAATATTAGGGGGAGGGGACTGAGGCAGCCAGGACGAGCCACATCCAGTTCCTGGTGTTGGCCACTTTCTTCTTCCTGCTGACAAGCAAAGAAGGAGGCTTGTATTCCTGGAGTGGCACAGCCTCCCTTGCTGGGAGAACCTAATTTCGTGGCGATTCCTATCTCCTGGAATAAGGAATGTGTTAGAGTGTTGGAAGGTGTTTACTTGAGCTACTTTCTGACAAAGGAGGCAAAAAGAAAGACAGAAGTGTCTTAGGCCAGCTGTTTTGCTTATAGTGAAGTGAGGTAATGAGAAACACACTCTTGGAAGGCGCAGAATTCACACGTGAATTTCATTACACAGTTTCTAGGAGTTGTTGCTTTGTGTTCCGAATTGGGATAGGGTGGCTTTTTCACTTTCTCTCATCCCCGAAAGACTCTAAGGGGTGAGAAACAACATCCTCCATTTGACCAAAGGATGAGATTAAAGTCAATGTCCAGTGCTCCTCCGGGTGGATCTGTAGCACTGGACTTGAGCTGTTAGTCGCCTAGTTTTGAGGATCTCTGTTGCTTTGTTTTGCAGAAAACCAAGGCTAGAGACAGGAAGGAAAAGGGAGGAAGGGAGGAGGAGGAAGGAAAAAGAAGGGTAAAGAGTGAAAGGAAGGGAGTGGGGTAGGGGGGAATGGGAGGGAAAATGAGGAGGGAAGGATCCCAGAAGGGCTCATACTGGGCCCTGGAAAGGCCACTACCAATGCTGGTGCTCTTCTTTTAGGCTAGGTTGCCCTTCAGCAAAACAAACTCCCCTAGTATTGATGTTTTTCCCCAGCTCCAGTCCGGGGAGAGGGCTTACAGATGATGAAGCTGAGAACCGGGTCGCTGGTTGAGAAATCTTGTGCTCAAAGTCGTGGGCCTGGGCCCAGGCGGTGCTTGGGACACAATTAGATCCTTAAACCCTTGCAGGCAGCTGGCAGTTCCCTTCCTGGCAGTTTTTCTGTGGAGTAAGGACGATTTGGGTGCTGTGTGAGCATCTCACTAACTGTACGGTCTAGCAAGGCCCGGTAACCCAGTCTAGGTGGTTGTAGCATCGATGGGATGGTGCGTCGGCAGCGGAGGTGGTCACTTTGTTTGAGATGAAGAGAGCCTTGTATTTGACTTTTTGAGGCGGGCCTGGGGGGAAACTTGCATCTCTGAGGACTGAAAGGATTATTTACAGGGTGCTCACCAAGCAAACACAACAGTCTAATTTAACCTTTCCAAGTCCTCATAAATTTTTACAGGGAGCCGCAGTGAGGCAAAAGAATCTGTTGGTTGTTCCTGACTTCCCACCAGCCTGTGTGGCTTCCAAAACAATAACTCCTTATGAAATATCATAAATATAGATTTAAATACAGTAGAGTGAGAATGCGATTTGGCTGCTTTTTTATGGCTTCAATTATTGTCTAATTTTATGTGAGGGGCTCTGCTGGCCGCACTCGCACGCGGGACCCTCGCCTTCCTGATGGCGTGATTAATTGTGATATAAAATAGTCCGCTTAAGAAGTGTGTGTGTGTGTGGTGTGTGTGTGTCTGTGTGTGTAGAGGAGGGTGACAAGGGAGAGTACAGAGGCCAGGCCGGATTTGATCTTTTAATCTTCGTTGGCCACAATTAAAACAAACCAGACTGTGGAGCGGCGCGATCCCTTTGCATAAAAACATATGGCTTTTGCTATAAAAATTATGACTGCAAAACACCGGGCCATTAATAGCGTGCGGAGTGATTTACGCGTTATTGTTCTGCCGGGCGGACACGTGACGCGCGTGGCCAATGGGGGCGCGGGCTCCGGCAACTTATTAGGTGACTGTACTTCCCCCCCCCGTGCCACCAAGTTGTTACATGAAATCTGCAGTTTCATAATTTCGGCGGGTCGGGTTGGGCCGGTCAGGCGCGGGCTACTGCGATGGCCACCACCGGGGCCCTGGGCAACTACTATGTGGACTCCTTCCTGCTGGGCGCCGATGCTGCTGACGAGCTGGGCGCCGGACGCTACGCTCCAGGGGCCCTGAGCCAACCCCCAAGGCAGGCAGCAGCACTGGCTGAACACCCCGACTTTAGCCCTTGCAGCTTCCAATCCAAGGCGGCGGTGTTCGGTGCCTCCTGGAACCCGATGCACGCGGCGGGCGCCAATGCGGTGCCTGCTGCCGTTTATCACCACCACCACCACCCCTACGTGCACCCCCAGGCGCCCGTGGCCGCGGCGGCGCCGGACGGCAGGTACATGCGCTCCTGGCTGGAGCCCACGCCCGGTGCGCTCTCCTTCGCGGGCTTGCCCTCCAGCCGGCCTTATGGCATTAAACCTGAACCGCTGTCGGCCAGAAGGGGTGACTGTCCCACGCTTGACACTCACACTTTGTCCCTGACTGACTATGCTTGTGGTTCTCCTCCAGTTGATAGAGAAAAACAACCCAGCGAAGGCGCCTTCTCCGAAAACAATGCCGAGAATGAGAGCGGCGGAGACAAGCCCCCCATCGATCCCAGTAAGTGTCTCCTCCCTGCAAGCCGGCCGCTGCCTCCACGCCGGCCACCGGGATCTACCAACGCGTCAACTTTCTCTCGAGCCTGCCTTCGTCCATGATGGGAACCTCTGGATCTGGGGTCAAGAACCAGAAGTTGGTGTTTGGAACACCTAAGATAGAGGCCCCAAGTCCAGAGAACTGCGCGGAGCAGTCCGGGTCGGCTGGGGGAAGGGGAGGAGGATGCTGCAGCAAGAGGGGGCGGGGCGGGCGCAGCGAATTGAGCCGAGACCCGCCGCCCCTCTGCTAAACTGCCCAGGCCCAGGACAGACAGACTTTGGGCGGTTCTTCGAAAGCAACGCAGAGAAGTCTTTTGTGCAGCTAGATTGTTCGCGAACTGCAGTAGCAGCAACGTCAGCCGGGCAATCTGACCCGGGACGCTTGGGGAGACCTCCGATTCCCTCCACTTCTTGCTTCGGCCGGTGGCTGCATAAATCCTGCCCAGGATGAGGCTGCGGCCCATGGAGCCACGAGGGGTCCCTTGGCCAGATTTATTCAAATAAAGTGGAGACGCGATCAAAGGCCTTGGGGCATTCTGCCTCCCGCCTAGCTCCCAAGGCCTTCCGGGAAGGTCAAATAGAGTGGGGACTGTCGCAGGGAAGCCGGGGAAGGGAGACAGTGAAGAGAGAAAGAGCATTCTTGTTTAATCTTGCCACACGGACGCGGGGCAGCCTGCTCTTTGCTTTGCTGGCAAAAAGAAAATGGTTTCCAAATTTCACTCTTTCACAATGTGCAGACTGTGGGAGGAAGAAGAGCAGGGTACGGGAGAGAGGAGGGTGGGGGTAGGAGGGGTGCTGGTGTAAGTGACCCTCCGTGGGTCCGTCTGCCATGGCTCATTGTGTTTTCTCTAAGCAATTCAGCGGCATCCTGCACTTCGGCCAGAGACACCCCCCCTCCCAAGAGGCCCCTTCACAGCCTTCCAGGATACTTCTCCTAAACCAGTGTCTCTCTCCCCTGCAGATAACCCGGCCGCCAACTGGCTTCACGCTCGCTCCACACGGAAGAAGCGGTGCCCGTATACAAAGCATCAGACGCTGGAACTGGAGAAAGAGTTTCTGTTCAACATGTATCTCACGAGGGACCGCAGGTACGAGGTGGCCCGGCTGCTCAACCTCACTGAGAGGCAGGTCAAGATCTGGTTCCAGAACCGCAGGATGAAAATGAAGAAGATCAACAAGGACAGAGCAAAAGACGAATGAGCCATTCGGGGCTCATTTAGGAAAGAGAAAGCTAGAAAGAAAAAGAAAGGACTGTCTGTTCCCTTCTCCCTCCTCTCCCTACATCTCAGCCTCTACCACCCGCTCAAAGTGGCTCTAAACCCCAGGCCTCAACTCCCCCTGGCAGTCCCTGCTCAGGCTGGCTCCTAGGCCTGCGGCTTTATTGGAGGAGGTATTGTAAGCTTTCCATTTTGTATAAGACACACTCGCGGGAGGGCATTAGCTCTGATGGCTGTACAGCTAGCTTGTATATATATTTAAAAAAAATCTACCTGCTTCTGACTTAAAGCGAAAGGAGGAAAAAACTACCTTTTTATATAAAATGCACAACTGTTGACGGGCTGTATAGTTTTTAGTCTCTGTAGTTAATTTAATTTGCTCTTCGTGTGGCAGGTCACGCTGCCAAAATACTTGAACACTGTGTTTTACTGTGATGATTATGTTTTGTGACCCAAACTTCTGTGCTGGGTGAGGCACCCATTGTGATCGTGGAAGCTAGAATTCGATTTGAACTCAGGTTGTTTAGGGGGAAGAGAAGCAGTTGCATCGCGTATAGCTCTGTAGTGGGATACTGTGTAACTAGACTGTACACTAGCTGTGAGGATTTCCCAGTGAAATCAGATTCAGAAAGAGAAGGCAGGTAGTTCTCCAGGACGCATAGATTCACCATTTATCTCCTTTTAAAATGTGGGCATCTTCATCCTTACATGTTCGAGACTCCAGTCTTGTCCAGTGTATATAGAATCTCCATATTAAAGAGATATGCATAATCAGACAAGCTTGAAAATTGTTTTCGCACCAGAGGAGAAATAAGGAATTTCGGAGCTATACATATGTGCAGAGGGTTACTACCTATAGTTTATGCTTAATTTTAATTGGGGGGAAAATGAGTGCTTATTGTAATGGAGTTAATTTTATTGATAATAAAGTATACACCATGAAAACACCATTAGGCTACTGTAGATTTGTATCCTTGATGAATTTGGGGTTTCCATCTGACTGAACGTACACTGTATATTTTGCAATAGTTACCTCAAGGCCTACTGACCAAATTGTTGTGTTGAGATATTTAACTTTTGCCAAATAAAATATATTAATTCTTTTACTTTGTGCGGATCTGTTCTTTGTACCTTCTTTTTCTGGGTCTATTTTCTGGGTTGGGGCCAGGCTAAGATGAAGGGGAAAGAACCCTATTCTGTCTTCAGCAAGGTGCTTGAGCTGGCATCTGCAGTAACAAGTCCGGCCAGGCCTAAGCTCTGCCAACTCAGCCGGTTACCGGGTCGGTAGAAGCAGGGGCAGAAAGCGGTGGGGGGCGGGGGACACGACTCGGGCATAGCCAGTCACTCGGGCCTCGTGTCTTATTTGCCAGAAGGCAAGAGAGGCATCTGAGGTCCTGGACAAAAGCACTGGGCAGCGGTGGCCAGCAGCGGTGGAAAGTCATTTTTTTTCCATTTTGGTGCCTCAAAAAATTTCCCAAACCTGAACCCACAAAAAGGACTGGGGCCTTTGGAAGTAGAGTGGTCGAGTTGAGGGGCGCAGGACCAGAAGCTGAGGGCCTGTGGCCTGCTCTGAAGAGATGAACGGGAGCCAGATATGGACAATGATGTGGCCCCTTCAAATATTCGGAGGTTTCCAGGAGATGGAAAATCTGCACCCTCCTGCCCCACTGGGTCCTGCCAACCGGTCCAGGATAGGTTGGGGAGGGGGCCGGTGTCAGCGTCCTACACTACTATGCCACCTCCGGAGCTTAAGTCCTCACAGAAGCAGGCCTTAGCAACCGACAAGCCCCAAAGTGCCATAAAAGAAAATGAGGGCTGTTACCCTTTATGGGGTGTAAAGGGCTGCGTGGGGGAACAGCTACAATTTCGGAGGCTCAAGCGCCTTCCAGATGTAGCCAGAGGATTCTGCTTTGCTTCTCCCCCAAACTCCTTTTCTTCACAACCCCTCCATGTTGACCGTCTCCTAACTCGGGAAAGGGGTACCAGGGTGCCGGTGGATGGGGCGCCCCCACCCACAATGCGTCGCCAGGTTGGCATGCCCTCTGTTGTTGCAGACAGAAAGAACTTCAAAGCCTGGGCAGTAAGGGTGTGTCATAAAGGAAGGTCTGCGAACTGTCTGGAATTCGGCTCTTAATGAGTTTACAACTGTCCAGCTCCAATTAGGGTATCCCACCAAAACCCTTTCATTTGTTTGCTCTGTCTGCCTCCGATAAAGAGACTGCGGAAACAGCCTTCTTTTATGGGCATTGCCCTTTCTGCAGCGTAGATTCCGGGCTCCCCGAGGATCCTGGGGGACAGGGCCCTCGCTCCGCCCATGGGAGTGGGACGCTGGTGGGGTCACCGGCGTTGCCGAAGTTCACGCGGGCCCGAGCAGCTGCGGCTGCAGTGCCAAGAAAAATCCAGCAGATGGCAGTGTGGCTCCACGCAAGATGCACTCCAGCCGCCATCTCCCGCCGCCGAGACCTAGGAAGCTCCTAAAATGTCGACTTGAAACACCCCTTTCTGGAATGGGATCTGAGTGAACAGCAGTCGTTTATTTTCCCTGCTGCTCATGCCAACCTGAAAGCCTCCCGGGGACACAAGCATGCGCCGGGGCTTGCCTGACCGCCGGCACTCGCTTCTCTCAAGCTCTATTCCGAGACCACTGCGTTGCGTGGCAGCAGCGGTACGGATAGTGCGGGGCTGCTGCTCAGAGAGCAGGTTCCATTCCAGGGTCACAGTCCCCATCCCAGCAGTGAACTAGGGGTAGCGAGGCGCGCGGGGACGGTCATTCACGATGGACGGACGGACGGACAAGGGGTCGAAAACCTACAGTCCCAGGACCAGATAACCCCACAAAGAAAGCACCCAGTGACCACGGTTTCCGCCGACCCTCGAGGCCCCGAAACCTGCGCCCTGGTTTAGGGCCTAGCGAACCAGCACCAGAAAGAGAGCGAGCGAGCACAGACGTCAGGACTGGCCGGTTTGAATACCTGACTTTAAAATTCGGCGGCTGAAAATTGGTTAGTTA
>LOJH01049931.1:0-12074 GCA_001685095.1 Ellobius talpinus
TCTCTCTCTCTCTCTCTCTCTCTCTCTCTCTCTCTCTCTCTCTCTCTCAGCTTGGCTTGCTAAATCCAGAAATACCTTGCTTTTTTCACTTCTCAAAAGCCAAGATGGAATCCCAGCAAAAGGAAACTGTTGAATCCATGCTTATCAATTTGTAGATGTAACACAGAATCCCTGCAGTTTCTCAGACAATTAGTAGAGCAGAGCAAGATCACAGGAAAAGACTAGACACCTGTTATTTTTCTTGTTGTCTTGTAGTTGTTAAGTGACTGTACCTTCTCATTAGCAGGTAAAGTCAGTAGCTCACCACTTAACACTTGACAATCAAAAACAAATCATGTCTGAGTCATAAAAGAAGTGGCTATGTTTCTACTCTCTCTCTCACACACACACACATTCACATTTACTCAAAGGAAAATTAAATGATTGGATTAAATTGCCTCAGATTTTGGCTAGCAGAATAAACTTATGCTAGAGGTCAAAATTATCCTGCCCGCTAGAATAAGCTCTTTAGTTTTGATAAATGGTGAAAATAAACAGAGAACTTAGTAAAATTTTCATGCCATCCCAAGGCTTTCAAAAGGATTTTGGCCTCTATTCTTCTGTCTTGAGGCTTCAGGTGGGCATTTTCATGAGAGGATTCTCCCAGAAACAGCCAGTTTCCTTACCAAGGTTGTTGGTTGCTTTCTGGTCTGGTAGTACTTCTGCTGAGAAAAGGGGTCTAAATATGTCAGCAACTGAATGCTCCCTCTGATGTTATATTTTGATGTTTCCCTCTCCACCATCTTTGGATGTTCTTCCCAAAGCTGAGCTTCAGTCATTTTCTAAAGAGCTTTTCTTTCTCCTCCAGTGGTCACTGCTTTCCATCATGCTCCTTCTACATCCCATAATGTATTACATTGAACTTTTGAACTTTCTTCTGCCTCTTCGTGCTATGAGAACTCTTACTTAGCCCCTCAGTGCTCACTAATGAACAACATTTGACCTAAATTTGCCTCCGTCTCTGAGGCACTGTGTGTTCCTTTCTCTTCCTCCACACTCCATCCTATACAAGTCCCCGGCAATCCCTTCACATGTTCCCTGAGAGGAGGTTTTGTCTTTGCTATGTTATCTGAGTGCTAAACACAGCATCTAGTCTGCAGTAGGTCCTCAGTGATCAAATCAATGAATGACTGATCAAACAAATCTGTTCTAAAGCCTAGTCTGTGTTTGAAGGGATTCTCTGTCTTGCTGAGTTTCATTGACATCAAACAGGCTGGAAAAGAAATTGAAGGTCTTGTAATTAATTGATTGCAGCAGAGACCCCTGAGACCAAGATGGACAAGAAGATAGGGAGGACAGATGAAGGACAGATAACTGATGTGAGTCTCAGAATCTTAAGGAAAGGCTGGCCTGCTATACAATATCTTCATGTTAAAAATATATATACATTTAATAGACTTTAAGAAGGATTCTTGGTAGATACCTGGACTTAATTACTTTTTAAAGCATTTTAAGGAATTTATATGGAATAAGATGATTTCTAAAGCAAAACTCTTGTGTTATGATTTCTGTTTTTAATTGAGTAAAACATTTAACAAAGGATGGGTTTAAATGTTAGTTGTTGCGAGGTAAAAAAAAGTGGCTAAGTAACAATATTTTTTTATCTTCAGATGTTTTTAGTTATTGCCCAGAAAAAGGATTCTTATACACTACTTATATCAATGATTCAAGTCACCATAATTCCTATATATAATATCCACAACTCTTATAAGGCTAAAAGTGTGATAATTGTAATAAAACAGAGTTAAAGGCATACAGTGAGGACCTTAAGGCCCCAAAAGAGAAGTGATCACATATAAATGTGGATGCTTATATTGTGGTTCAAGATAATTACCTTCCTATAGCATAACCCCTCCATATTTTCAGAGTTTAGGCCAGCACACCTGTGACTCTAGAGGAGGCAACACAGCCTCTTTCTTTCTGTTCCCAGGTGAAGGCTCTGAAACAGCCACAAAATTAACTAGAGCTGGAACTGGATTAAGGCTCTGTTCATTGATACACTGCCTAGGTGATTCAGTGATCACATGAAAAAGAGTAATCATTGCAATTTCTGAACTGCATCAGTATAGTGGCATATGGAGGCAATGATGAAAAATCTTAGGAGTCCGTGAATTTATCAATGAAGCGCAAAGCAACCCTGACTCACCTGAGATGTTACAGTATACCTGGTAGTACATACACTGCCTTGGACTCACCAAAAAATTATCAGAGCTCAGGTGGATTAGCAAAAATAACAGATTTTGACTCATAACAAATAGTTTTTAATTGTCTTCTATCAGCATTAATGAGAAAATCCATGAAGACGGTTTATCAAAATCTGAATAAATGGTGAGAGCCAATGTAGGTGATCTTCTAATTTCCTGGTAACTAAGAAAGAAGCTTTGATTCAACCTGTGCTTATGGGGGGGGACTGTCATGTGTCTTCACCACAACTACTGCTAAGATATTATCGTCATGATCATCAGTAAAGCTTAAGAGGGAGCAATATCCCTATCATTGAGCTCCTGGAATGTAGCCAGCTAATGCCATCTGCACTGCTACTTTCCCAAGGCTGGACAATTGCAGGTATATAAAATAACATTCTCTGAAATCCTTGCTCCAAGCCTCAGTGCTGTCTAAGTTTGTCCTTGTGTCTGATCTGGCAGTATGAACAACAGACACGGAGAGGCAGTGAGGAAAAGTACAGCAAATGGAAGTGGATGCTAATGGTTTGCTGGGTCTTTTCTTCATCCTCTGCTATTAAAGAAGATCTCTGCTAGAGAGTTATACGGCTCAAAGGGGATCATCAGGATTATCAAGGAGAAGTGGAATCTGGAGGTAGTTTCTTGAGGACATTAGAAAAAGAAGAGAAGGCTGACCAGAAGCCTGGATAGTAAGCTCACACAGGCAGCCACCGCGCACTTCATGGGCAACAGCAGCTGTGTCAACGCCTCTGCTTGTTGTACAGGAAGTCTCCTATTTTGGTGAGGCACAGTCATTCCACAATTGCTATACAGTGAGTTGTTTTTATACAATGATTATGAAAGAAGTTCCCACAGCAGTGGCTTTTAAAGAAAAGCGATGAACCTGTCAACTAATATTTTGTGGCATGGATGGCTTTTCAAGCATCTAGAATGTCAAATTTCGTCAATAATGTATACTTATGAACTTAGAAAATTACAAGGTTATGAAATGATTAACCCATTCCACTTAGCACATTTTAAATCGCATGTCTTTGTTTTATACACTAAACTCTGTCATCAAATGTGAAGACAGCGTTGATCTTTTAAATCACATATTTTTGTTTTATATACTAAACTCTGCCATCAAACGTGAAGACAGCCTTGACCTTACACTTTATTTAGAACATGGTCTCATTCAGAAATGTTCAAGAAATAGAGACGTGGGAAACAATTCAGCGATAGAGTATTTTCACAGCATGTGCAGAGCCTTGGGTTCAATCTTCAGAAATGCAAAAAAGCTCAAGGGTGGTAACAGTGGCAGGAATGTATAATAGTCCTCTTTCCTGGAATGAGCAAACACTCTCCAGTCAACTGCTGAGGAACTCATACATTTATATTAAAAATGAGTTGCTAGAAATGAAAATGCTGAGGAGAAACTCATAGGAATGTCACAGAAGTAAAATGAGTGTAGAGAATGAGGTGGGGGTCGAGAAATGAAGGAGAAGTCAGGAAGGGAGGCAGCAGAGAGCAGATGAAAGGTCTGTGGCCTAGGATGGCCAGTGCAAGGAGAACTGGAAGACAGAACAGAGACAGGGTAACCTGGGTGGCCCAGAGCCGGAGTAAGGACTGGGGGGCATGAAGTGAAAGTCAGAATATGAGCAAAACCACTAATCACTGATTAACAGAAACACTTCCAAACTACAAATGACCAGGTTCTTCTGCGTGCCCCTTAAGCGCCCCAGATTTTCTTATTTCTTCATCCTTAAATTATGTAAGATAATGAATGAATAAGTTTCCTTAACAAAAGTACCTTAAGGTCACTACGCTTAACAGCCCACAATTCCACCATAATTAAAACTAAAAAAATTACAATACAGGAGTCATTAGATACTTTTAATATTGTCACTAAATTTAAAAGACAGTGTCATATCTGGCATTAAACACATTATATATATTTTACAGATATAATATAAAGCTACATAGCACCTCCCAAAATGTAACTTGTAAATAATAAAAGTTGAAGTATTTTAATCAATTTATTCTATGCATATTTTAGCACAGTGCTGAATGTATTAATGGTTTATATCTTCATTGAGATGCAATTATAATAATTATACATATAAAATTAGTGTAATAGAGCAAGTGCATATGCACACATTAAATATCACATATATGCAACTCTGCATTACAAGTTAAAGAGTAAGAATTTTAAGAGACGAGATATTGATTGCAACAAAATATTTACCAAATAATTTGAGAGGATGAAAAGAAACATTCAACCTTTTCCACACTATTCCCTGGTGGTAATGAATGAATAAATTAAATTCTGTTTTATGCTAAGCATTATGTCAGGTGTTGGAGATAAAAGCAAAACTGTAGGCTGATATCTTCTGTCATGGAATGTCTATTTGACTAAGTGGAAATGAGTATGAAAAAAAACACATGCCGGAAAGTTATAATTGCAAACTGTGATAAGTAGTTAAAAATGAACTATAGTGTTAAAGGCTTAATTTATGACAGCAGAAATATTAACTTTCAAATGTAATGATTGTAAGGTAATTGCGATGGTTTGTTTTAATTGTTAATTTGACACAATGTAGAATAACCTGAAAAAGAAATCTTAATGAGAGAATGTCTAGATTAAGTCAGCTTGTGGGCCTATCTGTGGAGGGTTTTCTTTTCGATTACAATAACTGGAGTGGGAAGACCTGCCCATTCTGAGTGACTCATTCCCTATGCAGGAGGTCCTGAACGTAATGGAAGGGGAGCGTCGTATGAGAACACGCATGTTGCGTTAATTCACTGCTCTTTACTGTGGATGTAATGGCTGGCTGCTTCGGGTTCTTACTGTCTTTACTTTCCATACAAAGATGGGCTGAAATTTTCACAGTAGCAGGAAAGGAAATAGAAGCAGTAAATGAAGGGGAGCAGGATTTCACAAATCCTTGCAGGCAACATTGGACAGAAGAGTTTGTCGAAGTCAAAGAACTGAAAGAAGAAAAGCAACTGGGGTGTGGGGAGAAAGGTTCCAGGGATAAAGTGCAGGTCAAGCCCTGCAAGGCTTTAGGTACTGTATTAGTGGTTGGGCATTAACCTAGTGGAAAACCAGGAGAATGCTTTTATGAGTGTAGCCATGTGCTTATTTCTTAAAGAACCACCTGGCCACAGTTTTGGAGAGTGGAAGAGAGAACAGGATTTGGTTCATGAGTGGTTAGGATGTGGTGGTGTTTAGGCAGATGAAGACAAACAAAATCAGTAGTATGTAGTTTAGAAGTAAAATTAACATTGCTCAAAAAAAAATCCCAGGTACTGTTAATAATGTGTTAGTCATGTTATATAGACAGAGCTGTCATGTCGCAGTTTAGTGGGAATTCCTTAAGAGTGAGGTATTACTGGCTTCAGATGGACAGTCCTTAGGACATGTAAGGCATTTGTAATTCCCTGTAAGTGCATCCATTCTTTTCTTTTGGTTCACATCTTGCTCAAGACTATGTCCTTTCAAGGATCGTGCTTTTTTTTTGACACATACGCACTTTCCTCTGCATCCATCCACTGGCCCTCCAGCACTCTTGCTGTTGGCTTTTGAATTACGTCTTGAGAGGATTCCATGCCATGCCTTTACTTTGTGACTTATATAGCTACTTAGAAGGCAATAATCACACCAAAATTACTTAGCCACAATGACTAAGAACACATAGGAAAGACAGGTTTCCAATCAGGCAATCATTATATAAAATAATATATAGTCACATAGTGAAACAGTCTATGGCTATTGGAAATAATACTTGAAAAGATTAACATTTGTGAAAATGATTCTATTTGTATATATGCATCCCTCTTTAATGTGCCATTTTCTGTAATTATTAATGAATAAAAGAGTTAACTATACTTTATTTTAGTATTTATTCAACAGCTCTGTAAGGATTGGGGAAATAACATACAATCTGTACCGACTAATGTTAAGCCTCTGCCTTGGCACTGCCATTCCTGAGTCCCAATTGCCTGCCACCATGGATAATTGAAAGTTGGCATGGTTATTCCCATACTAATTTTCAATGGCCACACATAAATTGCTATGATTTTTGAAATTACAGTTATTCTACTCCATCTGTTCTCTTCATTTTTCAAGTCAGTTGTCAAATGATACATGTGAGTCCCAACTAGAAGCTTGAGAAGTTTCTCACGTGTTATCAGGATAAATGAAATAATTCTATATCAGGCTAATATTCAGGAAAATTCTACAAGGTGAACCACAGGAAAATTGACAGGAAGTAAGGTGACAGGTTGACATTCACTTTGTAAGGATGATGTCAAATTGCCTCATTGTAATAACCAGGTTTAACAATCTTGCCTTATTTCTGAATATTAAATATTAAGCATAATTACCAAGAAAGTTCTAATAGTAAAATTCTGAAAATATATTTCAATTCTGACCTACTTTTTCCATTTATTCTAGCAGTTTTATTGTAACTAAAATTAAAAAGCCCACAATATTAGAAGTAGAACATAATTCATTGATATAGCTAATGAGTACTTCTTTTCTGTAACCACCACAATGAGTTTTATTTTTCTATAATGGTTTTACATATAAGGTGGTTCTGTCAATCAAGTTTGGGAACATATTTTTACAGTTTCTAAATCCTACTAAGAACAACTAATGTATTTAAGGTTATGAGAGAATGAAAACAATAAAATTGTTAAATCAGTCAGCTTCTATTCTAAACTATTGATTTAAAGGTAACGTAGTTTTTATCATTTGTGTTACTTTTGTTAGGAAATCTAGCATTTTGTGTTCTTCCGTATATCTGTACTTTCTGCAACCAAGAGGTGGGTGGGGTCTGGAATCACACCTCTTGAACCTGGGCTGGTTTTAGAACCCACTTTCTAATAGAACACTGTGGAGATGTGGCTTGCTGGTTCAGAGACAGGAACATCAAAAGGCCTTACAAGTTTTGGCATTTTTGCATATTGTCTTTGGATCCTTGCCTTGAGAAAAGTCTGTGATGATTCTTGGAAAGAGAGCAGTTCTCTAGAATAGACATGCTGTGTCTTAAAATCTAATGTAGATTAGCTACCCTCAGTGAGTATCCTAGCTCAGAGGTGATACTTAAGCAAACCAAGCAGGATCAGTGTGACTATAGAATCCCTGAGCTAAACCACACAAAAACAGGCTAAACACATCAATGTTGGCTTGGGGTTATTTGTTTTGTACAAGTAGCTAAGAATCCTGAATACTTTATTTACTTGTTTAGAGGGAAAGTTAAGAATTAACTTTATACAAACTTAAAAAGTAAGTATAGTAATTATGTCAAAATACCAATATTTTGTGTATTTTTCATAGTTTGGCTACTGATGAATTAGTGTTAATAGAACATCTTTTATTCATTAGGCATTTTTAAAATTCCTACAACTAGTCTGTTAAAGAGGAATTGGGTGTTTTATAAAGGAAATCCCATGGTAAAGAACACACAGAGGTTCACACAGCTGACATAGCAAGACGGACTACAATATAAGCATATAGCAATCTATGATTCATTTATCAGAATCACAGAACACCATGAGCACTGCAAGGAGTTGTCAATCTAGTCTCTCTTTGGAGTGCTACTGGACAGGCCAGAAGCTATGTTCCTGTTCTTCTACATAAAATGTGATTAATTTTGGTTCATTAATGAGTCACTTTTACCATGGGCATATGTGGACAAACTCTGACACAGATATAAAATATCTCAGCTAGTGTAGACTTCTCCAGCTGGTAAAGAAACTACTTGACTGACCTAAAATTCTTCACTAGAATATCCAGAAGAAAAGTTTATGAACACTGGATAAGTTCCTTCTTTGGCCATTTTCTCATTCAATTTTCTATGGCCAGATCATGGCTCCCTTTCAGGGTTTCAAGTTCTTTGTGTCTTTAACATGACAATAGTTAAATGAACAATTGAGTAAAGCAACCACAATTTTCTGTGTGCTAGATCTTGGAATATTTGGAGTCATAAGCATTGTTTCTTGGGGCAAATAATTACTACTGGTTGACTAATTGGGTATAATCATGATAGATATTGCCAGAAGTCTGTGTTTCAGTTATGTATTCATGGGTGACATTTACTTGTGGTACTGGTACCAAATATTGTCTCATCTTTTAAGTTTGGTTATAAATTAAATGTACATCATAATCTATCAAAAATAAATGAATGAAACTCTACCACGTACATTGCCCACCCCAATTTTTTTGTTGCCATTGTTTTGAGACAGGATTTCTCTGTCTAACAGTCTTGGCTGTATTGGAACTCACTTTGTACACCAGGGTAGCCTTGAACTCAGTGAGATTCACCTGCCTCTGCTTCACCTGCCTCCGTCTCCCAAATGCTAGGACTAAAGGCCTGTGCCACCACCACTCAGTGCCCACCCCACATATTAGCTTAGCATTTGCATATCATTTTTACATGTGGAACATACTATATGCTGATGCTACTATATTCTAATTCTGTAAATACAAAATAACAGAATAGCAAGAATGTGCTCAATACTGCTTTTTCACTTGACTAACACCCAACATGAATGACAAAGTCAAATACATGGGTAGAGACATTTTCTGATAATCATTGGACATCTCTCCTATTGAACCAGCAAAAACAACCACCAGAGAACAACCCTACTGCATGTAACTAACACAAGTGAACTCAACTTTAAAAAAGTCTACAGGAGGACACACACACATGTATACATGTGTTACATCTTAAGCTGGCATCTAAAAATTTGAATTACGCCACCTAAAAATTGACTGATGTGGATTTATGATTTATGATGTGGATTTTTACATTAAAATACAAATGTTTGGATACATGGCTTAATTATAAATGACACCATACAGTTTTCTAGCATTAAAGTAAATGTATACATATTTATAAACACATGCACATAGAAATGCATATAAGTAAATAATTTTAGGTTATAAAACACATTTTTCTAATTTTACTTATTGGAATTTTTGACATTTTATAGAATTAAATAGTATGTATTTAAAAGAACCAAGCAGAAATAGGACTCAGTGAAATATTTTTCCAGCAGACACCTCAAGTAAAAGATATGTACAACATTTACAAAACCAGAGGAATAGATGGCTAAGCATAATTTTCTAACTTACAAACATGTATCATATGGAATTTCAGCATATAAAGAGGACTCTGGTAACAGCAGCACAATAAAAGTCACATCACTAGCCATTTACAAGGTCTAGTTTCTCCAGCGGTGGTTTTAAGAGAGTGGAAGCCATACGTATTTGCTAGTTTTGTAACTTCTTTATTGTCATTAGCTTAACCTAGTGTAGGAGAAAACATCAATAAACAGCATAGTGAATACGGTTCATTTTCATAAGCCTAAACAAGAGTCACCACATTGTGGACATTCAGGCTAGAGGGTGTGTCAAATGCTCAATGCTGTCAGCACCTCCCTGGCTCAGTTTGCACAGAGAGAATTCACTCTCTCATTTTATTTTAAATTAAGATATTTGAAAATCTTGTTCATTTTAGTTTCCCAAATAAAAATGCTGAAAGTAGCTGAAACACTGTATATTTCCTTCCTAAATATGTCTCTGGTCACTATCACTCAATAATCAATCAAAACCAACTGCATTTTAGGTAATAAATCAGGAAAGATAGCTGGCAACTGTCATTCTTTGTCTGCAATGGTATTTCACAAGAGGTTTAGCAGGGCCAACTTTTTAATTTCTCCTTATTTACTTTATGTGTACAAATGTTTTGCTTACATATATGTATGTACAACACATGTGTGCTTGGTTCCTGCAGGTGCCAGAGAACATTAGCTGCACTACAACTAAAGATACAGTTTTGAGCCATCATGTGCCATAGTAAACTTTTTTAAAAAGCTATCTTCTTAGAGAAACCTATATAATAAACAACTATTTTTGAGAGAACTAAGCACCCTTATGGTAAATTTCACTTTAGAAATGACTTAGCTCAATAATGTGCATGGCTCTGATCTGTTAGAAGTAGCTAGCTGTTCACAGGAGTATGTAGTCAGACCTTGGATCAAACCAATGGCCAAATCTATCAAAAAATTGTCTGAAGGACATGGGTGTTGGGAAGGGAACTCTTATACACTATTGGTATTAGTGTAAACTAGTCTAGCCACTTTGAACATTGGTCTGGAAGCTTCTCAAAAAGTTAGAACTAGAACTACCATATGACCCAGCTATACAACTCCTGTATATATTTCCAAGGACTTTATAGTCTACTACAGAGATCCTTGCACATTCATGTTCATTGCTACTCTATTCTTAATATGTTACAAAGAGAATAAACCTAAATTTCCATCAAATAATGAATGGATATAGAAAATGTGAAATATATATACATAATAGAATTTTATTTGGATGTTAAGAAAAATGAAATCACAAAATTTGCAGCTAAATGGGTCAAACTGAAAAAATATACTGAATGAAATAAATTAATTAAAAATATAATTAAGAAAAAAAGGAGCTCAAACAGAGGTGCCCTATAAGGGTTGAAAATGTTGCTCCTAGAAGACACGGGCTATTAAAAGAAATTATTATGGGAGCAGGTCTGGGGTAGTGAACTCGACAGGAGCAGGACTGAGCCAGCAAACTGGAAGCAGGACTAAGCCAGTGACTTTGGCTGGAGCAGGCCTGAGGCAGTGAACTCCACAGAAGCAGGACTGAGCCAGTGATTTGGCTGGAACAGGCCTGAGGCAGTGAATTCCACAGAAGCAGGACTAAGCAAGTGACCTGGGCCAGAGTGGGCCTGGGATGATGAACTCCACTAGAGTAGGAATGGATCCAGACCAGGGACATTTGTGGAAGCAGGACTGGGACAGCAACATAGGCAGGAGCAGGCCTGAATGTGGTGAGCTTCATGGGAGCAGGACTGAGCCAGGGACCTGGGCCAGAGCAGGCCTGGAATGACAAACTCAACAGGTGCAGAACTGAGTCAGTGACCTAGGCCGGAGCAGCCTGAGACAATAAACTCCATGTGAGTGGGAACAGATCCATACCAGGAACATTTACAGAAATAGGGCTGAGCCACCAACCTAGGCCGGGGCAGACCTGAGACAGCAAACTCCACAGGAAAAGGTACAGGGGAGCAACCACTGAGGGAGTGGGCCAGAGACAGAGACCACTGTGGGTCTGGGCATGAGTCTGGGGCCTTTTAGGGAGTAGACCTGAATCAGGACCCCTGTGGATCTGGGTATGCGTCTGGGACCCCTGAGGAATTAGGCCTGAGTCAGGACCTCTGCAGGCCCAGGGGTGAGTCTGGGACCACTGAGGGAGTAGGCCTGAGCCAGAGACCTTTGCAGGACCAACCCTAAGCCAGGGACCTCTGCAGGAGCGGATCTAGACTAGGAACATTTACAGAACAGGACTAAGCCAGGAACCTAAACCAGAGCAGGCCTGAGATAGTGAACTCCACAGGAATGGAGCAAACTCTCAGAGTGCTGAGTGACCTCCAGGAACACGAAGTGATCAATGGCGTGACTGGAACCATGGCACTAACTGTACCATGAGGAGCAACCATCTGAGCTTTGGATCCACTGGCACCTGAAAGACTGATCACCAGAGTCCAAGAGGCCCCAACTACAGCAATTAGAGGAAAAGATGGGTAGATAAGGTAAGAACACATGAACACCACAAAGAGCAACATGACACCAGTAAAATCTAGTGACCCTACAACAGCAAGACTTGAACAACCAAATATAGATGAAGCAAAAGAAAATGACCTAAAAAGTAACTTAAGGAGAATGTTTGAGGCCCTTAAAGAAGAAATAAAAAATTCCCTCAAAGAAATGGAGGGAAAGACAAGCAAAAAATTGGAAGACATCAGCAAATCCCTTAAAGAAAAC
>LOJH01049934.1:0-10467 GCA_001685095.1 Ellobius talpinus
ATGTGTTGCTTTCATTGGTTAATGAATAAAGAAACTTCCTTGGCCTTTTGATAGCGCAGAACTTAGGTAGGTGAAGAAGACAGAACTGAACTCTGGGAGGAAGAAAGCAGAGTCAGAGAAGCCATGGATCCTCTGCTTAAGATGAACACTGGTTGGAATCTCTGGTAAGCCACTGTCATGTGACGATACACAGATTAATGGAGATGGGTTAAAATAATATGTAAGTGTTAGCCAATAAGAAGCTAGAGCTAATGGCCAAGCAGTATTTTAATTAATACAGTTTCTGTGTGGTTATTTTGGGTGTAAGTTAGCCAGGCAGCCAAGACAAACAAGTGGGCCCACTCCTTGTAACATATAATAATTGTGTACATGATCAAATTTGAGGGAAAGTGTCCTTGAAGATATAAGAATATTAAACATCTTGTCATTACACATAACCTCAAACTCTTATGACTGAAGTCCTTGTAGAAATAGAAATGACAACAAGAAACATAAAGAGAATACTATGTACCACAGAGGCAGATATTGAACCAATAAGCTAAAACACTTTGGGAGATGGTTGAAGGGTAGGGGAGAGGCAGGGAGAGGAACAGAGAAAAATGTAGAACTCAATAAACATCAACAATAAAAAAAACCAAATTTTTGGAACAAATCTGCACACATTACCTAGAGAGCATATGACCACACTGGACAGCCTGGCTTTTAGACATCTAGCGTACGTGCGTACGGCAGAACAATAAGGTTCTGATGTTAGTCATTCACTTCAGGTATGCCCCTCTGTAGACAGAAGTTTCTGTCCTGCCCAGTCCTGCAGCCATTCAGTTCCACATGAATACATAGAGGGTTATGTTAGTTATAAACTCTTTGTTCTATTGCTCAGGCTTATTATTAAGTAACTCTTACAACTTAACCCATAATTCTTTTCTATGTTTAGCCATGTGTCTTGGTAACTTTTCTTGGTAAGGCATTCTCATCTTGCTTCCTCTGCATCTGACTGGTGACTGACTCTCTACCTTTCCTCTTCCCAGAATTCTCCTACTCTGGTCACCCTGCCTACATTTCTGCCTGGGTACTGGCTAATCAGCATTTTATTAAACCAATATGAGTGACAAACTTTTACAGTATACAGAGCATTCTCCTACAGTCCCCATCTTGGTCTGTAATATATCACATATGGGAAAGCTGGAGGTGTTTGCTGATTGAAACAACAGGAGAGATTTCTTCCAGGCTTCGCAGGTCTACTTGTGCATTTCTAACCTTTACATATGAGTGCTGAAACTCTGGAAGTTAATTTCTTTTCCTCTTCATTTAACTAATAATGATTCTTTTCATATTCAACTACATTTAGGAGGAAGGTTAACTTTGGCTCTCCTATTGAATACTTAGAACATATTGACATTGGCAAGAAGATTCTTTCACCCTTTGAATCATAGTTGAGACCTGGGACACTTCTGAGAGACAAACTTCTCATAAAACACAACAAAATGAAACCTTAGAAATGGGTTTTTATCATGACTAACTGGCTGTGATAGTTAGAGTTCCCTTAGAAACAAATGCCAAGCCACAATGAGCTGTGCTGGAAAAAAATCAAGAAAAAGTGCCCATGGGAGATAGATAAAGGGCAAGGTACAGAAAAGACAGGGGTGAGTCTTCAGGCCACTGTACATCTATGTCTATGTAAAAAGACTTAGGAAAGGAGGGAAGATTTGCAGGAAGAGTTTGATGGTAATGAATTTCCAAGAAATGTTTAGCCAGCAAGTGGGAAACTGTGTGCCAGTATTCCTGAAGCATCAAGGAAGTCACATACCATGGACATGGCTTTTCATAAGTATACTTAGCAGGCTTATCTGTCAATTAGGACCACTTATGGGACATGTACCTGAGTTTCAATGTGATGGAATAGTATCTTGGCCATCATTTAGCTATACTTCTATCAGTAGGACATATAAGAAGAAGTATATTTTCATAGCCACCACTGTGTGCAAAGCTAGAATACATTTGCATTGTTAGCAGGGATTGACAGAGGATGGCATTCTAGTTAACAAGGCAATTTCAGCCTAATTCATTTACTGGGCCTCAAACTCAACTCTTTTTTGTCAATGGGTAGTCAGAGGTAGGTTTATTTGGCGGCATCAGGTTCTTGTCAATGTGTCCTAGCTGGGCTTTTGGCAAATAGTTGTTGTCCAAGGCACTTCTCATGGAGGAGTCCAGGTTTCTGGTGATTTAGTGCTTCGCAATGGCACCTGGGTCTGCAGAGGCGCCAGGTGTTTCCCTCACTGTAGGTGTGATGTGCTTTAGCATCTGCTCCCCTTTGTTCACTTTTTCTTGCTTAAATATTCCTTCCTTCTGTGTCCCTAAATGCTACTCACACCTCAAAGTTCAGCTCAACTTCCATTGGCTATTCCCAGAATTGAAGGAAACATGCTGTGTAATTAATTCATCATCTGATCAAATGTTTCCTTTCACATAAGCTCCACGTGTTCCTTACCCGCTTTATCTAATCATGGGTACTATAAGTTCTGCAATGTGTGGACTCGGATATGTCCCTCTCTAACTGGCTACACTAAGTAGAAAAAGCCTGACACTGCCTGATATTGCTCAGCCACTGTCATTCCAATAAGTGCGTGCCATGACAAAGGCTCCAGTCACCCAATAAATATTCCTAGCTTCCTGGCTGCTGGTCACATTGTTCAGGATTCCAGACATATGATGATTCATTGTGAGTTCATGCTGCAGTGCTCTGGGTGATAAAAAAGCATTCCTCAGTATTTTCTAGTCAAAATAACTTCACAAACATTGAGTTCAACAATCACAAATTATAAAAAGCTGTATCTGCAATGTATTTCAGGGATTTAATTTAGTATATCCTTTATTAACATCAGTATTAAAAAGTAATAAAATATATAGAATTTCTTCAAATTTCTTCAAGCACGGAAGAAGTTTTCCCCCCCATCAAGCTTCGTAAGGGACATAATGTATATTTGGTGGAGCTGGACTAAACATCTGACATTCACATGGTTGGTTTTCATTTTTATGAGAAATTCTAGAAGGCCATGTGAACAGAAAGGGTGAGTCTATCATGTTGGAATTCAGGCGTAGGAAAAGTCGGGAGGTTGTGAAGAGCTGTGTGTGTCTGGATCTGACACTGGTTGAGATTGACTCCACTGGTAACCTTACGGAAGTTTATATTGAGAATGTCAGTTATGTGGTGTGTTGTCCTACCTAACAATACACACACGCTGCAGGGCTGCTTTGCTCATAGACTTCACTTCATCACTTGTGCTTTCTCTCACTACCTCTGAGCTGAGTCTCTCCCCAACATCTCTGCATGTCTAGAAAAGGAGTCAGGGACTGTTGACCTTCTATTATCAGCAATGGGACCTCAGATCTTATTTAGTCTACAGTTAGAGTCCTGTCTCAAGAAATGTGGCATTTCCCATCTGCTTAGGAACCCTTACACATTAACAAACCAGCAAGAGTCACTGAATGAGCAGAATATGGAAAGGCCTATGCTTCATGTATGCCTGAAGCCATACAGATTAAAGCAACAAGCTCATACTGGCAATTTGGCTAGTTACTACATAACTGAATATCGTGTTCTTATTTTTATTGTAATAGAAGGCAAAATCTGATCTTAGATGGTCTCCTTTCTTTCTAAACTGTGCATATAATTGTGTAATGCTTTTTCTCCAAGGCTTTTTATTTTTAATAATTGCTTAGAGTCCATTATTAAAGCCTTCATTCAAAAATGTGTGAGTTTCTTATGGAACACACACTTATCTGTTAGACTTTGTTCATCAGTTAATTATGAATTCTCTACCTCTAGTAAATGCAAATGAATGTACTGTTACGTTCATTTCAGATAACTTCGTATATTTCATTTCAAATAATTTTAATAATTAAATAGGTTTCATGTATGTTTTTATAGTAGAAAAGCTATTTCCCATTTGAACACATCTTTGGAAATAATATTATCATTTACATAATTTTTTGCTATAAAGCAATGCTGCTTTATAAACACAATTTCTCTAACACTGCTTTGTTATTTATATTTTCAGATACTAAGCTGATGAAGTTATCAATATTTAATGAAAAAGAGAAACACGCTATTCAAGCGTAGATTCATAATGAACAACCTTACAAAATGGCCTTGGCAAAGGACTTCCATCCTATAGGGACTTATGTTAATTACGAGTTGAGCTAAGCTTGTTTCTTTTGTTTGGGGTTTATTTTGGGCATGCTGGCCAAGGGAGTCCTGGGGCAGGGAAGGTTTGTCAAGTGGAGGTGATTTTGTGTGTTGCTAGGGCGAGGCAAGGCATTAGTGACAAGGACAGTTTGTACCTTCACCCAATGCAGACTGTGAACAATCAGAGTCCTGTGAAGGAAAGAGCTCAAGAAGTGGTTTTCCTCTAAGGACTGGTGAAGAACCAGGAGGCACATTCCCAGCCTAATGAGCATGGTCAAACATAGCAACTATATATATGTATCCTATATGCTCCAGTGCACCTGGAAAAGTCCCTATTTATCCTGTTAACTAGAGTATGTTTTTGCTCACAAACTGTTTGAATCCAGACAGTATATATTTTCTGCCAACATACAGTGAGATAAGAGAGCTTTGTTCTCTTTACACAAGGAGACAGGAGGGGAACTGGGTGCTTCGGCGGTTTGTGGTTATAATAATGCTAGACACATCCAGTTACTGGCCATTTTCATTGAGTGTGGTGGGTTGATTGAAAATGGCCCCCATAGGCCCATAGGAACTGGCACTACTAGGAGGTGAGGCTTTGTTGGATTAGATGCAGTTTGTTGGAGCAAGTGTGTCACGGGGGGTGGGCTTTGAGGTCTCAGATGCTCAAGATATGCCCAGTGTCTCACTATCTTCCTACTGTCTGCCTGCAGATCTGAATGTAGAACCCTCAGTTACCTCCAGCACCATCTCTGCCTGAGTGTCTCCATGCTTCCAGTCATGACTAAATAGTGGACTACGTCTCTGAGCTGTAAGCCTGTCCAAAATGAAATGTTTCTTTATAAGAGTTTCCTTGCTTATGATGTCTCTTCACAGCAATAGAAATTCTAACTAAGAGAGAAGTTGGTACCAGGTACTGGGGGTATTGCTGTGAGAGGCCAGACCATGCTTTTGTTTCGAGGAATATGGAACACCTTGGGACTTTGGACTAGAAAAGCAACTGGACACTTGGAGTGGTGCTTAATAGACCACACTAGTAGGAGCATGGAAGACAGTGGTGCTTGGAGTGATTTGAGCTGGAGGGGCTCAACTCAAGAGGTTTCAGAGGAGAGTAATATTAGCATGTGGCCTAGACCCTGAGCTTGTGATATTTTGGTGAAGAATGTGGCTGCTTTCTGCCCTTGGACAAAATATCTTCCTGAGGCAAAATTGAAGATTTATGGATTAAGAGCTTTGGCAGAGGAGATTTTCAGCCTACTGTTGACTGTGTTGTGTATCGATGGCCACATGATGCAGATTTATAATGAAAAGGAGCAATCTGAGGAAGAAAAACTATAAATGAAGAGTTTGAGGAAGAAGGGGGCACCAGGAAGCATAATGGAGCTAAATCCTCTGTTTAAGGAGATAAAAAGATTATCAAAAAGCCAGATCCTAGATAGAGCAAAGGGGGTCGTGAGCTCAGGTCAAGAGACCCAGATAAACTTCCAATTTGTGACAAAGAATTTTAAAAAGGCTTAGGGCCAGGTATGGTAGCACACATGTTTAATATCAGCACTGGGGAGACAAAGGCAGACAGAGTTAATGGCCAGTCTGGTCTACAGAATGAGTTCCAGTACAGTCAACTTCAGGCAGTGAAGGAAACCATCAAAAACAAAAAGTTGAGTGGGGTATGGTGGTACACTCAGGAAGAAGAGGCAGATGAGTCTCTGTAATTTTGAGCCTAGTCTGGTCTATGAAAAGATATTTGAATGAGGGGACCATGTTTCAGTTCCAGCAAGCAGCAGAACTTGGCAGATTCGGTCATGTGGTTCTGAGTTTATACTTAAGGACATGAAAACGTTGTTATTGAATCTTCTTCAGCAACTAAAGAAAGTTCCTGGTTATGGTGTCTCTTCACAGCAATAGAAACCCTAATTAAGACGCTGATGATATGGTAAACACCTGGGAGTTTCCTCTAAATAGTTCTATGAGTGGCAGGTGTTGCAGACAGGGAGCAATGGGAGAAACTGATTTATTTGAAGCCAGGTACAGAAGCCTCTTGGAGACTCGACAAAATTCTGGGGAAGGGCCATCTTTGTTGAGTAACCTCACAGGGCCATTCACTCTCATGAGACCCAGGGAAAGTGCACATGGGTGCTGACAATAATTGCATGGGAAAATGGTGGGTAGTCAGGGTCTGACAAATTTTTTTGGCTTAGTGGCTTCGACAGCATTTGAAATAAATGAGATTCAATCACAGTAACTCCTAAAGAGTTTCCCAAAGTTAAGTGGATCTAAATTATGTAGAAACCTTCATCACGTAGTAGAGGCTGGCAATTTTTCAGGCTGTCTCCTCGTCATTGAAACCCTGTCAATGCTGTCGTAAGCAGTCACTCAAAAATCCTCACAATGATGTTAGGATGAGCACAGTAAGTTCAGGTGTGGAGCCAGCTTGCACGTAGTCGGAGCACAGTGCTGTCCAGTTCCCTCACCCTCTTCGCTTAGCATATCTGTCTGACTTATTTTTCTTATGCTGTATAACCTGAGGCATTTCCAGCACAAAAATAGAAAGGGAGAGGACTGAATGAGAAGTTGTGCACTTTTTTTGTGGGGATGGTTTCATTTTTGTTGCTGTTGATATTGTGGGTTTGCAGAAAACTACTCTAAATTTATTTGTATTTCATCCTCATACGCATCTAGAGAAAGGTGCTGTGTTAGTTTAGGCATTTTACTTGCTATAGCACAACAACATGTAACCATAAGTATTTATGCATGTCTTTTAGTATGTGTGTATCCCTTTTGTATTAACGTACTGTAAATTTATATTGTATTTTGTTTCTGGGAGTGTTAAATAAATATTCTGAATAATCCTATTTTTGAATGATCCCCTTTTTATTTCTTATGTCTTGGTATGTTTAATTTTTCCTGTGGTTGTATTTTAGGTTGCTCTTTCCATTGTACAATATTCAAAGTAGAAAGAATCACTTTTACTACTGAAATTTCCACTGTAATTTGAGCTTTATTTTAACAATTACGGAAGTGAATCAGTGGAAAATAGTTGTTTAGGACATAACTGAAGTGTCACTAGGGATAAAAATTACCTAACTATTGCATCACTCTAAAATAACACTGGTTATAAAAGATGCACAGCTCTGGCTTTTGTTTTTCCTCTCTTTCCTGCCGTGAGCTGTGACCGGCTCACCACATACTGTCACCCCCACTCCCTTTACTTTTCCATGTAAACCAGCTTCTTTCCCACAGTGGTCCTCTCTTTCTTGATTGGGTCTCTCCTTACTCTCTAGAAATACCAATCTTCCCTTATTCATAAAAACACACAAAAACAAAAATCCCACCATGCTTTCAATAATTCTGTCATTCCTTTACTTTCTTCTTGCTACCAGATACCATGGAGAAAATTACCCCTGCCTACTTGTTCTATTTCTCTCTTACTAAATAACTTTGATGTTGCCCTTTTTTGCAGCTATTTTACAATAACACAGACTGGGGGATTTATATAAAGATCTGTTTCTCACAGTTCTGGAAGCTGTCAAGTCCACAGGGCTTGGCATGGGGATGCTCTCTGCTCTTTACTTCTAAGGAAAAGCTTTCATGCTGAGTCTTCATATGGCAGACTGTATCAGGGAGAGGAGAGAGGGGTTTCCTTTAATTCTTCACCCTAAGATGCTACTTAAGATTTAAGGCTTGATCATCTTCCCACAGTCACACCTTATCATTCCACCAGAAGGAGATTAAGTTTCAACTTGGGGATGTACTTGGAACCAATTTGTTCTGAACACATAGTAACATTAGTTGCACCCTATTTTCTGTGGAACTTTACTCAAGACAGGACTGTATTCACGATTGTTGGACCAGTTTGTGTCATTGACATTTCTTCAATGTAAGAACATAGATTTGCTCATCAGTTAGATGAAATAACATTTTACTGTATAAACTATTAACCTTAATGCATAAATAAGTCAAAGGGCATTTTAATCTTTGAACACCCTTACCATCAGAGTCTCTGAAATTTAAGTTGACCTCAGCACAGCTTCTGATTTTGGCAAAAATGACTCTGTGGTCCTCATGTCCTTAGAGTAACATAGACTAGAACTTTCAGTGACAGTAATTGAGTTGGCATAAACTAAGAGGATATGCCAAAATTTTTATCATCTTTTGAGCATTCCCTTTTGCTATTAAAAGAGAGGCATTAGGATTGAAATGCTAGCTGAGTGGGTGGTTACCCTCTTAAAATCATCTTCCAAGTGATTTAAAGGTTGAGAGCTACTTAGTCCAGATGCCTCAGGTGTCCTCCACACTGCCCAGCACCAGCTCCTGCACTCACACAGTCTGAGGAGCTGCACAGCCTTGACTACACTGCCTCTTCTTCTCTTATTCCTTTCTTCCTAGTTATTCACATTCATAATTGTTTAATCAACATTTCCTGGCACCTACCGTGGGTGAAATCATGCATTAGGCCTAAAATACAACTCCTATTCTGGTTTCTGGTCCATCAGAGGAAACATATATAGACATATATAAAATCTTTAATACCTTTGTTTAAGTGGTAAGCATTCCTCAGAGAAGCAACATCTTTTGCTTTATGGTTAGTATAGGGGTAAAGAAGCACAGGAGTGAAGCATTCTCATTAGGCCCTTTCAAAACATTTAATATCCAAATACCAGGGGGGTTAAAAATCTCACTTCCTATTGGATGCTTGGGACAATTATCAACCTACCACATAGAAAGAACTATTCTAAGGACAATGGGGACTGTAAGTAACCAAAGGAGTGCCAAATGTCAAAGGACATCTTTGATCACTTAACTCCATTTCAGACACATCTGTGAACCTTCAAGAATTTGTACTAAAACACCTGTATCAGTATAACATAAATGATCCTTCTTCACCTCACTCAAGATCTCCTGTAAAATATCTCCTTTTCCTGAAATAGCCAAATCTCTCCTGACTGGGTACCAATGAACGTCATCAACTGTTCCTAATTTTAAGTGTTTTCACTAACATGTACCTATATTAAGTCCCTTGAAAGATCACATATGGACAACCTGGGCTTATAGATTCAGAAAGCAAACTTATATAGATAAGGTTAGACTGAATGGAGTCAGCAAAGTTTTCCTGAAGTACATCACGGGCATTTTTTTTTGGGTAGAATCTCTCAAAATATGAAATATAATAGCACAAACATTACTCAAATTGTTAAATGTTCAATTACTTTATTATTCATTTTACTCATCAACTGATCAGCAATTTGAAAACTTTACTTCACCAGGAAGGGTACAACTTGAAGTTTAAAGCATCCCATACATAAATACATTCTAAGAATATGAGCCTAGGAAGATTCCAGGTCCAGACAACTCTATAGCCCAACATGCCATAGGATTTAAAGTTTTGGCTGAATTCCATATTCCTTGAACTTCACCTTCTGAGGACTATGTACATTTGGCCAGCTTTCTTGCAAGAGAATGAACTCTGATCACATGTATGACAGCTGCCTTGTGCTCACTGTATCCCTTGTATCTACCCCAGACTGTGGTTTGAAGAGAGATACTCCACACACTTCTTGCATAGTATGGACTTAGAACAGGCTGCCAGAAATTATCCTGTATTCTGAGGTTACTCACAGAAGGACACAATAACATTATGCAGAAAAAAAGTGTCCTTCATGTCAGAAAAATAGGTGTCAGTTTTCCAGACTGATTTGGGAATTTCTTACTTCTGATGATACATGTCCAGTATATACAATGGTAACACAGTCCCAGGGAAAGAAGTTATTCCACAGTGAAGCTATATGACCTGTCTTTTAAGGAGCCAAAGGAAGTGTGTTTCATGAGCTTACACATGAACCTAAGATCTGGTGTGAGAACAAACCAACTATAGAAAAAAGCTATAATCAACAAAAGGGTAAATTATGTGGACACCAGCCTAGAATATTTAGGATCTTGAAGGCTTCCTGTTTAATCATTTCTTCTCCTCATTTTTCCTTTCCTCCTCTCCTTAGATCTTTTAAAACTTTTTATAATGAAATTAAGATTTTTATTGACAGTTAGCTCAGCCTACATAAAAGTTTCTATGATGTCAATTACCAGAGAAAGCACCTATAAATTTTTACCTAAAGCAGTTGCATATACAAAGTAACACACACACACAAACACACACACAGACACACAGACACACACAGAGAGAGAGAGCCATTTCAGACTTGTTATACTGTAAGAGATCTCTAGATACTTCCTGTTTCTTTTCTCTTTCTTTCTTTCTTTCTTTCTTTCTTTCTTTCTTTCTTTCT
>LOJH01049936.1:6343-19110 GCA_001685095.1 Ellobius talpinus
GGTCGCCGGGAGTGGGCGTGGCTTGCCTCTTAAAGAGACAAAAACCATAACACTGGGGACCTCTGGGACAGCTCACGAAGGTTCTAGAGCCCAGCGGTCCGTGTGTCTCCCATGACCGACTAATGCCTACCTCTCTAGCTCCCCTCACACCACAGCGTTTCTTCCGCCTGCCCTACCTTCGCCATCTTTGGGCCCCAGGCCTGATGGGCCTCGTCATAACACAGACTCCCGAGTGTCCCTCTCGTGCGGTTCGCCGGCCGTCCTTAAAGGATGTCCGTCCTCTCCTGCCCGCCCGCCCGCCAAGACACCGGTCTAGTCGCGTGCCAATAAAACTGTTTCAGAGTTTTCCACGCGGGTCTCATTCTGCCCTCTTTACAAGCGCAGCAAACAACCCGGTCGCCTCCGAGCACTTGCCACTACCCGGCCTGCCCCATGACGGGAGGCGACGCAGCCACGTGGGAACTGCGCACACTCTGGCGCACCGGGAGACCCGGACTCCGGCAGCAACGGACCCGAGCGTACACAAGAGAGGCGGAAACGCCGCCGCACCGCCCTAGCCAACTTCCGGCCCCGCCCCTGGGATGGGCGGGCACAAAGGCGGCCCAGAAAACCCGGGGCGGATTTGCTCCGTTGCACCCACGCGCTGGCGTGGGCAGTGTCGTTAGCGGGCTGCAGTAACGGGGTCGCCCTACCCCCACCAGAGCGCTTTCCGAGGGAGTTGCACTTGTCCTTGTTAGAGAAAGATTTAAAATCCTGCCCTTGCCCTCCCGCGGAGGATTGAGAGGACTCGACGGCCAGTCTGTCTGTTCTGGGCGACAGGGGCTCCGGAGTCCCCGAGCAGGGTTGCAGGGGATAGTGGAGTGGGGCACCTGGCGCCTGGGTCCCGAGCCCTGGCGTCCAGCACTTCCTTAGTCGGCGGCTCTGGCTCCTGTCCTCACTTCCTTCCCTTTTTGGCTCCTGCTGTCGGGCGGGCGGACGCGGGGAGGGGGGAAGCGGAAAGGGCGGGAGAGCCCNGGGGGGGGCGCGGAAAAGCTCGGGAGGGGACTCGGTCGAGGGCCAGAGACCGACCAGGACAGAGGGCCAGGACCCGCGCGCAGCCTCTCACCCCTCCCGACAGGTAGAGCCAGACAGAGCACCGGGTGACCCTGCCCATCCCGCACTTATGATCCCCTTACCCCTAACGGGCACTGAGGACTCCGGTTTCCTACTCCCGTGTGCTCCCTCCCCCCCAGCCTTCCTGAGGGACCCCCACCCAGGCCTTCCCTGCCCGTGTCCCCCACGCCCGCCTGACTCCACCCCCGCCCACCCGTCTCTCCCCAGGCGCCCCCATGGCTTGACCCCGCTGATTTCTTCACTCGGCCATGCTCCCGCGGCCCCTGCGGCTGCTTTTGGACACGAACCCCCCCGGGGGAGTCGTGCTGAGCAGCTTCCGGAGCCGAGACCCCGAAGAGGGTGGGGACCCAGGTGGCCGGGCCGTGGGCGGGGGGCAGGAGGAAGAGGATGAGGAAGAAGAGGTGAGACGCGGGTGGTGGGAGGCAGGGCATTAAATTTCTGAGACTCTCCTCCTGGTGTCTCTGGGTCCCTCGGTCTCTTCCGCCCTGCCTCGCTCACATCCGGACCTCTGTCTGGGTATCTGGCCGCGGGTCCTGGTGTCTCTGTAGTCCTCCCTGTTCGTCTGACTCGGGACCCGCCTGCAGGAACCTACCGAGTTCCTGCCTGGCATGTCTGGCTGGCAAGCTAGCTGGCTGTGCCTCCGGGGCTCAGGCCCTCCTTGCCCGTGCCTGCCTCAGAGAGCTGCCTCTGGGCGGTGTGTCTAGGTCCCTGTCTCCCTCCTGGTTTTTGTTTGGCGGGGAGGGGTTTGTTTCCACGGTAACCAGCTCCTCAGCCTCTAGGATTGGGGAGGGAACCCTCAGATTTCGCCGCCCCTTCCCCCACCCCCTGGAGCTGGATTGAAACAAGCCTAGAGGTACTGGCACCTGGAGAGATGATCCCAGGATAGGTAGACAGTGGTCATCTTCGTTCTTAGGGACTGATAGCTGTGGCCAGCAACAGGGCTTAGGGCTTCAGGAGGGTCCAGAAGTTAGATTCGGAGCCCAAGAGGCCCTGGACTCCTGGGTCCCGACATTAATTAGTAAAGTTAGGGTGACTGGCAAGGCTGGTTTTTCGGGATCAGTCGGGGGAGGGGCTAGGGCCACATGACTATGAGTCTACCGCTCTTCCCCCCCCCATCACCCTTACTTCCCCTTCTTCTTGTAACTGGGATTGGAGCCGCCACCTTCAGGGGGTCCCCAGTGCTGAGATTTAGTGGAAGCTGCATTCGGGAGAGGGAGTCTATGAAGAGGGACTAAATTTGGGCTCCTCTGCTTCTGTCAGGGAGGGCGGGGCATGAGACGGCCTGACGTTTCAGCTTCTCTCTGTTTCAGGTCTCTCTGCCTTTGGCTTTGGGCCTCTTGTGGCGCCCTGCTCCTGCCCTTTGCACCCCGCTTTTCTGCCTTGTTGGGCTCAGCTGTGGGGGGGGTGATTGGGGTGTGTTCCTGCATTCAGTTGGCACCTCACTGCAACCTCTATTCCAGCGAGCTCTGAGGCGGTTGGGGGGCTGTCTGAGCCCCAGTGGGGGTAGACCTGGGGTCACCAGCACCCTCTACCCCTCGTACTCGCTGGTATTGTCCCCCGCCATCGCAGGTGAGGGGTACAGCGGGAGGAGCAGGGCCTGGGGAACAATGGCTAGGGACCGGACCGGAGGTGCTGTGGAACCGACTTCCTCTTCCTTGCTTCTCCAGGCTCCTGTGTCTGTCTGGGATGAGGAGGAGGATGGTGCCACCTTTACTGTCACAAGCCGCCAGTATCGGCCTCCTGATCCCTTGGTGAGATCATGACTTTGACTTCTCACCTCTGACCCCTCACCTCTCAGTTCTTTCTTTGATTTCTTTCCTCTCTTTTTGGCCAGAGCGCTGGTTGGATGTCTGAAGTCTAGGACTCTGTGGTGTGATTTAAGCCATGTACCTTGTCCTCTCTGAACCTTAGCAAAAGCGAGCGAGGTCTGGATTACTCCAGATATCTAGCAGTAGGCTTGGGGAGATCAGTGTGCCCCTCCGTGTTCTCCAGGCCCCCTTGCCTCCCCCGCGTTCCTCCCGACGGCTCCGCGCTGGCACTCTGGAAGCCCTGGTCAGACACCTGTTGGATGCCAGGACGGCAGGGACTGACGTGACTTTCATGCCAGTCTTGCTGGCCACGCACCGGGCCTTCACCTCCACGCCAGCCCTGTTTGGGCTTGTGACTGACAGGTCCGGGACCTAGGGTTGAGGGGCTCCCGGACGTGCTCTGAGCTCACAGCACGAGTGGGGGTGGGGGTGGGGGTGTGTTTGGCAAAGCAGCGTAGGTAGAGCCTCTCCTCATCCCTAGGCTGGAATCCCTCGAGCTGCATGCTCCTGGCGAGCTAGAGAGGACCACAGGGTGAGTGGCCCCTGACTCTACCTCAGTCCCCTCTGAGGAAGCTGAGGTTGGACCTCTGACCCTTGGCTGGTTCCCCTTCTCTCAGGGTAGCCATCTCCGTTCTTTCAACCTGGCTGGCCTCTCACCCTGAGGATTTTGGCTCTGAGGTCAAGGGTCAGCTTGACCGGCTTGAGAGCTTCTTGCTTCGGACAGGGTATGCAGCACGGGAGGGTGTTGGGGGGGGCAGTGCTGACCTCATCCGAAACCTTCGGGCCCGGGTAGATCCCCGGGCCCCCGACCTTCCTAAGCCCCTGGCCCTTCCTGGCGATTCCCCTGCTGACCCCACGGATGTCCTGGTGTTCCTCGCTGACCACTTGGCCGAACAGCTGACCCTGCTAGATGCGGTGAGACCTTGACCTTTGACCCTACACTCTCTAACCCCTCACTAACTCTCCTTGGCTCCAGATCCTTTCCTTGCTTCCAATGCTCCTGGATTCCTCTGCCGTCTGCTGCTCTGACCCTCCCTTCCCTCCTCCCTGTGGCTGTCATCCTCCAGCTCTGTGCCCTGCTGGTCCCTGGTATTGGAAACTTTCCTGGCTTGACTATGAATTTTAACCTATGACCTCTGCCTGCAGGAGCTGTTTCTCAATGTGATCCCCTCTCAGTGTTTGGGAGGCCTCTGGGGTCACAGGGACCGGCCGGGATACTCTCACCTCTGCTCATCTGTCCGAGCTACTGTCACGCAGTTCAACAAGGTGGCAGGGGCAGTAGTTAGCTCTGTCCTGGGGGCCACCTCAATTGGAGAGGGGCCGGGGGAGGTGACCGTGAGGCCCCTCCGACCCCCACAGAGGGCCCGGCTCCTGGAGAAGTGGATCCGGGTGGCAGAGGTGAGAAAGAACAACCCTACTGGGGGACTGTGCCGTGGAGAGGGGCCCTAAGCCTTGACTCTGTTTCCGGTCCTCACAGGAGTGCCGCCTGCTTCGGAACTTTTCCTCAGTCTACGCTGTTGTGTCTGCTCTGCAGTCCAGCCCTATCCACAGGCTTCGGGCGGCCTGGGGAGAAGCAGCCAGGTGGGAGGCCTGGAGTGTCTGAGGCCTGGAGCGCAGCAGCTAAGCCAGGCCTGTGCTCAGCCTGCTCTTCCTCCCTAGGGACAGCCTCAGAGTCTTTTCCAGCCTGTGCCAGGTTTTCTCAGAGGAAGATAATTATTCCCAGAGCAGGGAGCTCCTCATGCAGGTGAGGCCAGTCTTGCTTTCCCTACCTCTGCACCTGCTCCCTCCTCCCAATCACCTTGGTTCTGTCACCACCAGGAAGTGAAGCTGCAGCCCCCTGAGGAGCCACACTCCAAGAAGGCGCCAAGGTCTGGCTCCAGGGGTGGGGTGAGTGACCAGAGGGGCTGGGACGGGAGGCTCTCCTGGTGAGGTGAATGAAGCCGGTTCTGTGGAGGGAAGGGCTGTTTCCTGACAGGAGTCTGACCCTGACCTCTCTGCAGGGTGTGGTTCCATATCTTGGGACCTTCCTGAAGGACCTTGTGATGCTGCATGCCGCCTCCAAGGATGAGCTGGAGGTCAGTGGTGTGTGTGTTTGCTAGAGGTCTGTCCTGGAAGGCTTAACAAGGGCACCTAAGGGTCAGACAGACACCTTTCCACAGACAGACAGGCTATAAGACAGAAGCAGCAGACTGGCTACAGTTTCTGGAGCCAGGTTCTGTTACCATGGCAAACAGTTCAACTTCTGCACTTCAGTGGTCTGTCGGCATATGTCCGGCTGTCGGGAGGGGTAGATGGATACGTATTTGTCAAGAGCCTAGAGCACACTGCAAGCACTGGTCTATCATTTATTAAATATACAAATGCTGAGTAACTCATGGTGCTGTGAGGGCCCCAGTATGTCCAGACCCCTGGGTTCCACCCTCAGTGCTGCAAACGAAAGAAAATGCTGAGGCTTCCAGAAAGTTCCCTGACCTGCCGGGAGCCCGGTTTTCTCATCTAGAAGCTAGATGCTTTCCCTCAGACAGCAACTTAAAGTCTTAAAGTGTCCAGTGCAGCTGGGCGTCAGCTGGAATTCCAGCACGGCACGTGGGCAGACACAGGCAGATATCTATGACTTCAAGGCTGGTCTCATCTACGTGGTGAGTTCTAGATCAGTCAAGGCTACACACAGTGAGACCCTGTCTCAAAAAAAAGTCAAGTGAGGCTAAGAGTTTGGGTCTCCAGGGTCTGAGTGGCTCGTGCACTGGCTGTTTGGGGACGGGTGTTCTCTCTGGTGCCCGAGCAGGGTCATCATTTTCATCCCTTACTGCCCCTGCAGAACGGCTACATCAATTTTGACAAGCGGAGGAAGGTGAGCAGACTGGGGCTGGACGCTGGGCTTCTCTGTCCATGCCCCGGGAAGGGGAAGGGGGAGGCAAACTCAGGGGTCCCTGAGTTTTGGCTCCTGCAGTTTGAGGGCTCCTTCCCAGGAGTTTGCTGTCCTTTCCGAGCTGCTACGCCTCCAGAACGAATGTCGTGGCTATGACCTCCGACCTGACCCCGATATCCAGCAATGGCTCCAGGGCCTCCAGCCATTAAATGAAGCTCAGAGGTGACTGGCTGGCTGGGCGGTTGGAGGACACTGGCTGGGGAACGTGGGTGTGTGTGGGTGTGTTGGTGGCATGTGCTGACCTGTGCCCATGGCTATCCTGTCCAGTCACCGTGTGTCCTGTGAAGTGGAACCACCTGGTACCAGCGACTCTCCTGCTGCAAGGATGCTCCGGCCGACGCTAGTCATCTCCCAGTGGACAGAGTAGGAGCACTGCTGGCCGGGAGCTGGTTTCCTGGGGACCTGCCACTGCCCGTTCTCTAATTCCCTGCCTCTCCAGAGTCCTGGGCTCGGTTGGAGGCCCCACTCCTCTGGTGTCCTGGGATCGGCCTAGTGTTGGGGGAGATGAGGTCCCCGGAACCCCGGCTCCCCTGCTGATGCGGCTGGCCCAGCACATGAAGTGGCCGTCTGTCTCCTCTCTGGACTCTGCCTTGGAAAGCAGCCCCTCCCTGCACAGTCCCGCTGACCCCAGCCACCTCTCCCCCCCATCCTCCTCCCCTAGGCCTTCTCGAGGTCACCGCCGCTCAGCCTCCTGTGGATCTCCACTGAGTGGGGGCACAGGAGAAGGGGCCTCTAGGGGTACTGGATATGGGGGAGGGGCATCTGGACCAGGGTCCTCTGATTGCCGAATTATCCGAGTCCAGATGGAGCTGGGGGAAGATGGCAGCATCTACAAGAGCATCTTGGTGAGAGCCTGGGGCTGGCCAGAGTGGGAAGGACCCTGCCATGTCAGACATTTGTGTTGCCTTGGGTTTGGGCAGCCAGGACTCAATTGTGGCTTCTGTGGGACTCCTCAGAGCAGGTGTTCGATGTTGACGGCAACTCTGCATTAGCGGGCCACTCCCTGAGTTCTAGGGGCTGCACTATACCTTCAGAGCCAACAGTTTTCCTGCATGCTTGTTGTACTGGGCACCATGTGGGCTGGTTTACCGGGCACTGGCAACCACCATTTTGGGTTTCCTGTTCATTTTAACTCTTCTGGCTGGGTTGGAAGGATAGGAAACCGGCCGTCATGTGTATTTATTGCTCTTCTGGTCTCTTGCAAGGTGACAAGCCAGGACAAGGCCCCAAGTGTCATTAGTCGTGTCCTTAAGAAAAACAATCGTGATTCTGCAGTGGCTTCAGAGTTTGAGCTGGTGCAGCTGCTGCCCGGGGAGCGAGGTGAGCAGTCAGGGGAAGACAGAGTGGAGGGTGTGTTCTCACCGGGCCTGGGAAGCAGTGAATGCCTGACCCCTCTGCACCCACAGAGCTGACCATCCCACACTCGGCTAACGTCTTCTACGCTATGGATGGTGCATCTCACGATTTCATCCTGCGGCAGCGCAGAAGGTCCTCTGCTGCCACACCGGGCTCCCACACCGGCCCCTCTGCCTCAGGAACTCCCCCAAACGAAGGAGGAGGGGGCTCCTTTCCCAGGATTAAGGCCACAGGGAGGAAGATTGCACGGGCCCTGTTCTGAGGAGGACGTCCTGTTGGTTTACAGAAGTCATAGTGCTTGCACCAGGTGTGAGCAGCCACCAATGGCGGCCATTACACCAGGGCGGAAATCCTGAAAGGTGGCCAGCAGCCCTGGGACAGTGAAGTGCTCTTGTTTACCAAACCACCTCGAAAGCCAGCCCCGTGGGACTGGTGACCATATAACCAAATTGGGTCCCTGCACATAGCGTCCACCTGAGGAATGTGGCATACTGTCAGTGCTGGAAGAGTACACTCCTGCCACGTGCTAGCCTGTGAAGGGCCCAGGAGAGGCCTAGAGGCTGAGCCCAGGGTGGAGGACGATGACAGGACGTTCTGCTGGGACTTTCTCATCCCACGCGGGGGTTCTTGTCACTGACAACACTAAGATAATAAACCAAACACTACCTGACCCCGTCCCTGTCCTTCAGTGCACAGAGCTGGACACGAGGACTGACAAGGGCTAGTGGTGCCACTCCCAGAGGTCCCCAGCATGGCTCAGTGTTCACGGGCTTGGCAGGATGCATAAGGCTCTGCTCCGTCTTAGAACCTGAGAGCAAGGTCCTGGTGACAGTTAACCCGGCGATGCCCTCACTCCTGGCTCCTTCATAGACTCGGCTTTCCCTTGCCACAGACCCTAAGAGGCAAGGGGCTCCTGAGGGACAGTGGTCACTGCAGACGTCCCTCAAGGCAGAGTTGTAAGAGATAATTTAGGACAAAGAGGTTAAAGAACTTTGTGGATATGACACATAAATTTGGGAGAATTTCAGATTAGTTAAGTTACATTCAGTCAGGCGCTGGTGGCACACGCCTTTAATCCCAGCACTAGGGAGGCAGAGGCAGCTGGGTCTCTGATTTTGAAGCCAGCCTGGTCTACAGAGCGAGTTCCAGGATAGCTAGGGTTATACAGAGAATCCTTATAGCAGAACAAAAAACAACAAAAAAAGTTAGATCAAAGCAATGCTAAGACGACAGGTGAAGACACGCTATTGCTCTAGGGCTGTCCGGGACCAGGTGCTCACAGTGAACGACCACATCCTATCCCGGGCTCTCAGGCTGGAGAACTCGGAGTTCCATAGCTAAGCTGATGTTCTCAACATCACGCTGCACTGCATCTTCGGGTTAGACCTTAGGGAAGGGAAGGTAACGGGCTGCACAAAGAGGCAAGACACCGCTTGAGACATTTCAGACTCCAAACTGAAGGCGCACAGGCAAGACCCTGCGTTTAGTTCTCAGCACCAGGAAAACGAGACACCAGAACTGCCACAGAGATTCCAGCGGCAAGAACTCTATCTCAGAGGCCTGTAGACTGACTTGCTTTTGTTCACATTTTATTGGCTATTCTAGTGGGGACCCTGGAGCTGCCTCACCCCTCCCTCCCCTCCCCCTTTTCATGGGGGTCAGGCCTTCCCAGGAGCCTTTGCTGCCTGGGCTCGCTGGAACTCCTGCTGCAGCTGAGCAAGGGTTTCCCTCTGTTGCTCTGACTGCCGCTCAAGGTCCCGAAGCTGCGATTCGTAGCGCTTACTGAGGGGAAAAAAGGGACAGGCAGAAAGGAGAAATTAGTGGGGCTCATTGCTGAGTGGCGAAGGGTGACTGGTGAGGTTTGTGGGATGGGGGTCGGGGGAAGAAAGGGCTGATGAGATGAACCAGTGGAGAGGTTGGGCCGGTGTCCTCCGAGGCTGACACCTCAGTTCAATCTCCAGAACCCACACGCTGTCCTCTGACTATACATGAGATGGCATGGCACACATGACCCCCCACCATTGTAACACAAAAAGAAAGGTTGAAGTGGTGGCACCTCAAAGCCGGTCCCTTGGAAGGCAAAGGCAGTCGTATTTGTGACTGAGGCCAGCTTGGTCTAAGCAGTGAGTTCCAGGCCAGCCAATACTCTATGGCGAGACCCTGTCTCAGGGAGGAGTAAAGGAAAGGAGGGCTTGGGAAATGGATAAGCGGGGCGGCTATGGAGAACTACCCAGCCCAGGCTCAACACCTCTGCGCTGAAATGCCAGCGCAGGGCGGCGAGGCACTTACATTTCCGCTGTGATATAGTCTAGCCTCTTCCCCACCGTGGCCCGAGCCTCCCCTAGCTCCTGCTTGACAAGCACGGGTCCCAGCAGCTTAAAGACGACGTTGGATCCATCCAGCAAGGCCAGTTCCTGAAGAGGGATGGGAGGGTTTATGGGATAACCGTGTCCAGCAGAGCTCCTGGCCCCAGCGTCCCAGATCCTCACCTCCTTCACGATATTATTTTCTGTTAGCTGGGCCTCAAGCTTCTGCCTCCCTGACATGGATTTACTCAAGTCTGAGGTGGTGAGAGGGAACGCATGATTAAAAATAGCGAATGGGCCAAGACCCGCACAATCCCGGAGAGGCTGGAGGCGAGGGGCTCGAGGCTCCCTCCCACTGCGGGGTGCCTGAGCTGAGAGCGGAAAGGGGTAAGACCACGCCAGCTCTGCTCTTACCCTTCTGCAGCTGTTGGTATTTCTCCACTTCTCCCTGCAGCTTCTTTTGGATCAGCTCAGCCATGGTGAAGAAAGCCTAGGGCGGGGGTCGCTGGCTCTCAAGCGATGGAAGGCACCTGGGCTCCGCCTTCTGGCCCTGCGGAGGGACAGCACTTTCTGTTGGCAGCTCTCTGAGGCACCGCAGCCTTTCCTCATCCAGAGCAGCCACTCCTTAGGAACTGGAGAGCGAAAGCAGACCCCGAATCCTCCAAGCCAAACCCTAACCCCTTCACGTTAGACCCACTGTCTTAATAACCCCGGAAGTAAACAAGGCATGCCGGGAGAAAGACGGCGCCGGAAGCCGCATTCTGACACATGCCGGGATATGTAGTTCTGACCTGTGTGACACTCGTTCTACCGAAAGGGCTAGACCCGAGAGGTTTTAGGCAAGAGAGAGACGTTAATCTGGCAAAAAGAACTCACCGTTACTAGTATTCTGGACCCGGACTTGCCTGTTAGTCATCATTTGGTCAGAAGCTGCCCCTCGGGCGACCCTACCGGCTCCTAGAGGCTCGCGGAGGTTTGCCCTCACACAAGATGGCGCCAGAGGCTTCAGATCCCGTACGGCGATGATTGGACGAAGGCCGGAAGTTTCTTAGCTGTGGGACTGCTGAGAGGAGTTCCGCACGTGGGTCGTTGTTTCGCGTCGCTCACCGAGATGGAGACAGCCCCCAAGCCTGGCAGGGGTGTCCCACCCAAGAAGGACAACCCTCAGGCCAAGAAGAAGGTAGCGCCTTGGGTGGGCCGCGGCGGGTGCCATGAGGCTCGGGCTCCGGTCGGGCTGCGAGTGCGAGCGCTCCTCCTCTGCCCCTAGAAACCGCGGCGGTACTGGGAGGAGGAGGCCACCCCGGCCGCCGCCCCCGCGGGGCCGCCTCGGAAGAAGTCCAGGGCTCGGGAGCCGCGACCCCCGAGGTCCAAGGGCGTGCGCGGCGCCCCGAAGTCTCACTTTGGTCGGAAGCCCCAGGCCCCCAAGAACGCCTCGGACCGGAAGAAGCCGCGGCGGACCCTGTCTGGGGTGAGCCTGGGACCGACGGGGCGGGGGGCAGTGCGGGTGAGAGGAACCGGGTCGATCGGAACCTGCCCCTTGCCTTCCTTGCCCTCGCCAGGCCCAGGACCCGTTCCCAGGACCCGCCCCCGCGCCCGCGGAGGTGGCCCAGAAGTTCTGTCGCATTGACAAGTCCAAGAAGGTGAGGACGGGCCGGACTGTGGGGCGGGATCGCAGGGCGGCTCGGCTGGTGGCCTTGCTGGGGCCCCGCGGGTGCTCAGCGGCTCTTCCAACCCTGTTGACAATACCCTAGCTCCCTCGTTCGAAGCCAAAAACCCGCACCAAACTTGAGACGGCTGAAGCGCAGGAGGAGGAGGCGAGCGTCAGAGCTGCCCGGGCCGAGCTGCTCCTTGCTGAGGAACCTGGGTGAGTGGTCCCGGACCCGCGCTCTCCTACCCTGTTTTTCTGGGACTTTGATTTTGCATTTTCGTGTTTGGATGCCAGCTTCATGCTAGAGAACGTCCCCGTCATCCTAACTGCCTTTCAGGTTCCTGGAAGGAGAAGATGGCGAAAACACGGCCAAGATACTACAGACAGACATCGTGGAGGCCGTGGACATCGCAAGCGCTGCCAAGGTGAGCCTGAGGCGGAAGAGAGGCCCAGGAGACCACCTGGCCGTCTTCATTCGTTCATTTTGTTTCCCACCCTCTCGCAGCACTTCGAACTGAACCTGAGGCAGTTTGGACCCTACAGACTGAACTACTCTCCAACAGGGAGGTAAGGTTGAGTTCCAATGGCTCGTCCCTCTTTCTGAAGAAGGACTTAGTGACTTGTGTGTATGTATGTGTGCACACGGAGGCCAGAAGAGAACAGGCTTTCTCTGTAGCTTTGGAGCCTGTCCTGGATCTGCTCTGTAGACCAGGCTGGCCTTGAACTCACAGAGATCTGTCTTCCTCTGCCTCCCAGGTGCTGGGATTAAAGGTGTGCGCCACCACCGCCTGGCAGGGCTTGTGTTTTCTTAACCAGGAAGCTGTCAGGTTCCCTATGGTCATCCTGTCTTCCTTTGGGCTGGGGTTATAGGCATGTCCAGGACACCCAGATTGCTACGTGTGCGCAGTCCCAGCTCTGTTCTGTCTCTCTGCGCTGCCTCTCCTATGCCTCCCCTGTCCCCTTTTTAGGGACAAAGTGTTGATTCTGGCCTGTAGCTCTGGGGGATCATCACAGCGTGAGCTGGAGGGAGTCAAGCTCTTTTTTATGGTTCTGGATTTGGAACCCATGCCCTTGGTGCCTGCAAAGCACACACTTGACTGTTGAGCCACACCTACCCTTGGCCGCTCAGCTTCCAGTGACTTTGTATTTGTGTGTGCATGTTCACTTGATGGTGTGCCTGCACATGGGCGTGTATGTGCTTGGTTTCCAGAGGTCAATGTGGCGTCTTCCTGTGTTGCTTTCCGGTTTCTTTCCTATTTATTTTATCGGGTATGAGTGTGGCTGTGCGTGGCTGTGACGTGCTGGAGTTTTCTCTCCGTCTGCCTGTGTGTGGGTCTGGAGTTCAAACTCAGGTCACCAGGCTCGCACCACAAGTGCTTCCAGCTGCTGAGCCTTCTTGCTGGACCTCTCCACTTTGTTTTTTAGCGTTTCTAAATCTTTACTATTTTATACATGAGTGTTTCGCCTGCATGTGTAAACATCACATCAGAAGAGGGCATCAAATCCCTAAGAATTGGGGTTACAGATGGTTTGGTTGTGAGTTGATGTGTGGGTGCTGGGAACCGAACCCAGTGTTCTCCACAGGAGCGGCAGGTGCTCACCGCCCA